>JAJEJO010002550.1:26709-43789 GCA_020662805.1 Glaucomys volans
AAAAAAAAAAAAAAAAAAAAAATTACAGATCAAATATTAGCCACCTTATTTTAATTAAAATATTTCATAGCTTATTACTTACCATATCACTACTGCACTCTCATATTTACATATAAGATCACTTGTATATGCTAGCTACATACATCTACATATCTGTGAAGCAATTTTTTATTGTATACTTTCTAAGGCATTATTCCTTTATATATATATCTAATTGTGTTATGTTAGCAAATTTAAGGAATATTCTATTCAGACATAAGAGAAAGTGAACACTAGAAAAGAAAAATAGATTTGTATTTGTTGTCATCATTTGATGTACATTCAGGGGAAGGATGTATTATCTTTCAGTTTTTGCTTTCAAGTGACTATATTGGAGATGGATCAAATGCATAATACTCAAAGGTAATTTATAAACTGTATAAATTTATATACCAATGTAATAATCTAAAAGATGTCCTTCACAACTCACTCAATTATTGTTATATTAATTGTATTTAAAACACTTAACAGGAGATCTACCTTCTCAAAATTTTTAAGTGCACAAAACAGAGTTGTTCACTGTAGGCCCAATGCACAGCTTATCTCTTGAATTTATACCATTACATTTCCATTTTCCTCTTCCATAGTTCATGGCATCCCTCCTTATGTGTCTCTGTAAGTTTGGGTATTTTAGATACTTCATGTAAGTGAAATCATGCAGTGCTTGTTGTTCTGTGATGCTATCTCACATACATAATACCTTCTTCTTTGGTTCATATGACAGCCTTCCCTTGTTTTTAGGTTGAATAATATTCCATTCTGTGTAAATTCTTTATTTCTTTACGTTTTGATGAACACTTAGGTTGTTTCCATATGATGACTATAATGAATAATGCTATAATTATAATGTACATGGAAAGGTAGATATCTCTGAGGTATTTTATTCTATATCCAAGAAGTGAAGTCATTATAATAAACATCAGTTAAATGCTCATTTTACTTTTATATGACATATCTGGGTTATAAAGCCAAATAATAGCATATTAATTGGCCTGTCATGAATTTTTCAATTTTCACATTTTAATTTACTCTTTTTTCAAGTAGGTCTATTCAACTAACATAGAAACCACACTGTGTTTCAGTTAACAAGAAGAGTCTTAAAGGATTCATTTGCAATTTTATTGTTCAGGTTCCTGTTTCATGATCAAAGCCATGATCAAATCCTGGAATTTATGCTACCCCCGTAGCATTAATAATCTAAAAATTTGAAAGAATCTTTAGAAAAGTTAGAAGAGAAACCAATTTCTGAAATTTATGATCAGGAGAAATGTTGAGATTATCCAATTTTCCATAATACTTTTGGAATTGAGATGTTATTGGAGTGCACTTATCCTAAATGAAGTCATGATTGCATGAATACTAGAGATGGTAGAGCATGTTCTTTTACTCCCACTACCAATAAAATGGATGAAAAGAAAAGACTTAAAAGGTCTGTAGGAGAGGCTCCTGGTTCTTGGCTGGCAGCTGTGGATGTCTCAAATGTGTAAGGAAAACCTACACTCGTACAGGCCTAGCAGGCACACCTTCAGGAAGGAGTATTCCACTCTAGCTGATCAGTGGGGAGCAAGACCATCTCCCCATAATTAGCATTACTGTTACCAGGGAAACCCTAAGTAAAGGCATGATTAGATGTTAGTTAAAGCATGATTGGACAAGGTACAATCCTTACTTAACATATCTGGATGTTACATGATTGAACACAGTTGCAATCCCTAATTAACATAAGGACAAACAGGTAATAAAACTTAATTGGCTCATACTACTATATAGGGACAAAACATTTCCACAATAAACGAGTTTGCAAGCACTCTCAATTTGCTTGCTTCCACCCAACTCCCGGGGTCTGCGTCTTGACTCCTTGTCGCTTACCCCCGAGACTGAGTGAAGCTGAGGAGAAACTCCCTTCAAAGCTCAACTAAATTCTAGGTAATTCAATAACATAGAAGTTCTGACTAGTATCTCAGATCCTAGACTATTGAATTTATGCATTATGCCATGAATAAAGCATAAATGTAACCACCATACAATGTGATGTATTGCAAATATTTAGCAAGAAATTAACTATAGAAGTTTGGAAAGTAAAAGTTACCCCATGTGATGAGTCCCTAAGTGCAAATGTGGCCCTCCATGGCCTGGTGTTATGGAAGATGATGCACCCAACCCACATTTGTGGCCACCCACCTTGAGGTCATCTCACTCCACATTGGATCTACTGGCTTCTAGTCTATGACTGGCTGTGGATCATTAAAAACAGGATCTGTATTGAAATTGACTTTTGCTCACATGCTTACTTTTTCTCTCAAATATGTCCTTTATGCACCCTATTTCTTTGTGATTTACAGGTAAGAAAAAGTAAAAAATAATCAATTTTGAGTCAACACTCCAGTCAATTCTAATTCAGACTTGTGGCTTTGGTATGGCCAAGCTGACAGACGATTTCTTTTTTCTTCTTTTCATATTTCTCAACTTTTCTTCTCATTGTGTTTGCTTTAAAATTAGATAACATTTTATTTTTATAACATGTAATTAAGCAATAGTTACTTCAATGTTCATAAATCTAAATTGTAGAGGAAAAATAGAAAGGGGGCCATGATTTTTTTCACTTTTATTAAGAAATGGATAATGTCAAGAAGTTATATAGTGCTTTATGTATGCTGTTTATGGTTCTGTGCATGCTCTCTCTCTCATTACAAACCTTCCATGATTTAGCTACACTATTAAAATATTCTTTTTACAGATGATAAAATTGAAGCACAGATAGATTGCATAAATTGCCACAACTAAAAAGTGGTAGAGGTGAGATTTAGAGCCAGCCAGTGCCATCCAGGGTTCATATTCTTTAATGCTATCATTTGTGCCTAATCAAAGGGACTGAGGGCCAGGTAATATTGATGGCTATTATTATAGAACAGTTGCAGAATTATTCAGAAATAGAAAGATTTGTCCCTTTGTATTTTCTTCCTTCATTCTTTGAAACAATAATCACCTTTTACCACCAATCTGAGTTTCTACTCTTGCCTCACTACCTTAAAACTGAGTCCAGATCTCTGATCTCTCTTCCCAGTAATGTATTTCTTCCTGTGATCACCAACTAGATGCTGAGGGTCATACTGACCAAATTCCAGACTGAGAACCTTAGTCTCTTGGTCTGAGTAGCACTTATCCATTGGTTTTATTCCCTGAGCAAATGACTGCTTTATGTCCTGATGTATGGCTCCTGGTATCACATACTCCCCCCAAACTGGCACCCCACATGTCACAAAGCCTATAGGTAAGAGAGTCACATCATTATATACTGGCATTGTTCTTGAGATGGGCACTTTTTGGAATTTAGTGCATGGAATCCACCAATACCATCCAATCTTTTGCCTTGGTAACATATAATGTTTGGTATATAATGCCTTGGTAACATATAATGTCCATATAATGTTTCACACTAACATACAATAGTTAAATAGTCTTCATTTTGATTTTAAATATTTGTATATGGTCAGAACATGTATCTGTCCATATGTTTGATTGATTTGAAAATGTCATATATTAAATATAGTCCTATAAAGAGCCATGATTAAGGATAAGTTTTTTCATAGAACATTTTTTGAGGCTTGCATTTTATGTTTTAGGTTATTTGGCATTACAAGAACAACTGTGAACTTCCAGCTTTATTTTGCTGTTAAATTTGTATGGGTACTTATTCTTTGGTTTGCATCCTTTCTTTCTTATACATATTGTGAAGTAAAAAAAAAATCTTGTTATTTCTGCAAAATACATTACTAAAGTTCATTTTTGATACACAGAAAGCAGCTCACAGACTGAAAATGCTTTGTGAAGCACATTGGAATATTTTATCATAATTCTATTAAGTGACAAAAAAGAATTGTGAGATTCACTAGATTGATTTATTTTGTTTGTTGATAATGACATCAATTATCAGTTCCAGGTTACTTTATTAGAATAGGAATTATTAGAAAGAATTGACTCACTCAGCATGCACACTGCATGTGAAAATGAAAATTCTATTAGGCACATATAAAAGCTTAATATTCTGAACATGCACATCAATCACTGAAAGAAGATTAAAATTCACTGTACATTTTTCAAATCTGAATCTTTAAATTGCTAATTGAACTTTAATTGGATTTCATTCTAATTTAATTGTTAACACAAGTCAAAAAACTGTTTACTTAAATATAAGTATTTGAGAGATTTGATGGTCAAGTAATAGAATCTACTTAAGTCTATTAATTAGGAATAAGTCCCTGGTTTCCAGGGACTACAGTTCTACTCAGAGTACAATACCATTGAATAAATTTGGACAATATTTCCTTGGTCTGATGGTTGCAATAATTTTGTTCATTAAAATAGAGCTTGTTCAATAAAAAATAACCACAGGAAATTTTAAATTTGCACTATTCTTTTTTATGCAACAATTTCCAGACAATTAGGATTTGAGACAAAATAATTTAGTCATTTAATTCCTTCCTCCCTTTTATTTTTGGAAAAGAACAGCATGTTATTTTGTTCAAGTAACTATAAGATTTTTTTTTCCAGATTTTCCCTTTTAGCCTGAGATTATATTTATGCAATCTGATTAACAAGTTCCTAGTAGCTAATAGGCAAATGTATGTTCTGCCTAATCAAGTCAATTTATTTAAAAAAATACAAAATTATAATATACATTTAGAACTCATCCCTTAATCATTTCCTTATTTTCCAGAATATATTCAGCTTTATTTATAATTGAGAAATTTATTCAAGAAGTTATAGTGCAAACTATTTCATTTGTAAAAACATATTCCTCTAAGCATACCTCCTTTTAAAAATTAAAACTTTGCCAGAAATGTTTGCCTCAAATTTCATGCATGATACTTGTTTACAAGGAAACAATAATATAATTAAGGGCAATTATAACTTCAATATCATAACTCTGAAATAGCATTTTCCCTGTTTTAAACAAGAGAAATCTAAGACTAAAAATTGCTAAATAATATGTCCTAGATTATAAACCTGATGCAAACAACTCCTCCATAAGTTTCTGGCCTTAGGGTCTAGAGTAAGTTTTTTTTTTTTATTGTATGGAACAAGTAAGCAAGAATGTTTCCTTATGAATTATGAACTATCCCACATAAGTAACAGAAAATACCAATAAACTCTATCATAAACTGACACTCTGTAATGGTAGGCAGTATTGCTGTTTCAGCAGTTTGGATTTTTTCTTTCCTTTTAGTAACTTCCAGTCTCCTGATGCATTATTCAGGTATGTACTGCTGACAGTTTTTATGATCTGTGCCATTTGGGAAGAAAGTGTCTAAGCACAGCAGAAAGGAAGTGGAAGAGTGCAGGATGCACTTGGCATTTCACTCCTGGGTTTGTTGTGACATCAAGGTTATCTAGTCCTCCCCTAACTGTAAGTCCTATCAATCTGTATTATTCTCCCACTGACAAGTAGGAGCATACATATTCCTGGTCTCCACCTGTTATCTGTTCACTGAAAACATGATACATGAAATGTTTCTCTGCTTCCTCAGACAGTATTTTTACACCTTTCTTCATTGTTCATTTAACAAAGTCTAGATGTTCAGAAGCTATAAAAATGGTAGATATTTCCTGCAATGTGGGGAGTTTGAAACTTTTCCTAATTTAAGTTTTATTGCCATGGTAGTAATTCAATTACCCTATTGTAGAAAAACCCAGAAACTATTATGAAAGTGCAACTCTGCTAGAGATAACACACATATTCTAATTAGCACTTTAAAGAAATTTTTTGCAGCAGATCAAAATTCATAGTCATACAGTTTATGCCTGTATGAACCATAGCATTTTATTTTTTATCTATTTATTTATTTATTTATTATTCACTTATTTTATTTTTACAGACTGCATTTTGATTCATTGTACCCCAATGGGGTACAATTTTTCATTTCTATGGTTGTACATGATGTAGATTCACAACATTCATGTAATCATACATGTACATAAGGTAATGATGTCTGTCTCATTCCACCATCTTTCAATCTTTCTTGAAGTTCCAGTTCTGTTTAATTGTGAATTGCTTGATCTAGTGTCTTGAAAGGAAAATGATCCATGAATTCATAGTATTTTACTCATGTGAAGATTCCCTGCTACTCTTCATTGGATAAGCACTAAGCACATGCTCCAGTCATCTCCTGATGACAACATTGAATCTTATGCTTCATTGACTACAAGATCTTCCTTTTACAATCATGGGTCACCCTTCATTGCTAAGTTCCTTGCCTTTATTTGTGGCATAGAGAAAATAACTGACCAATGGCTTCAGAGAAGAAATTGTTGCTCTGTCTCAAGCGTCTCTAATTATATACCTCTTCTAGGTATGTGTGTGCTGAACCCATGGTTTCCTCAGTGGGCTTCTGTTCCCTGGATCTCCATTTAGAAAATAGGCCCAAATCTTCCCCAGTCTAAATTTTCCTCAAACTAACTGGGAGTTTTAATCCCATCCATGCAGCAACTGAAAGACTCCCTTTTCAGACATGATAAATCATGAGTTTTTCTAGAGGCATTTTTGCCTTCCTCTCTGGACCACAAAAAGCTGGGACTGGAGTATTACTTATTTTCCACTTTTTTGTTTAGAATAAGTCTTCACTCATGGATATTCACAAAGTGCTTTCTCTCTTCACTAGTTGTTATGGATTGAATTTTGTTCCCTCAAAATTCATATGTTGTAGTTGGGTACTTAATCCCAGTACCTCAGTATTTGGAGATACAGCCCTTAAAGCAGCAGTAGAAATTAAATGAGTTCACATGGGTAGGCCCTACCTCTGATCGAACTAGTGTAACTTAAGGAAAGACCATGTGAAGACACAGGGAGGAGGTCACCTGCAATCAACAAGCCAGCTTCAGGGGAAATAAAGCCCGAAAATAGTTTGACACCAGACTTTCAGCCATCAGAAAACTGAGAAAATAAGTTCATGTTGTTTAAACCACCCAGTCTGTGCTTCTTTTTATGTCCTGCTGTATCATTTCTAATCCTCCAGGTACCAGTGACTTCTTTAAAATAAAGAGGGACTAGATCAGGTACCAGGAGGCAGGGAAATAAGCAAAGCTCTCATTTATTATTCTGATAATAGAGTTGTTATAAGTAAAGATTTGCAATTGAATTAAATCTCACTCTGTAACTAAAAAGGGGTATTCATTTTATATGATTAAATTTCTAATACCATCAGAAATTCAATAGGATCTAAATTAACAGCAAAAAGTGTTAGCTACTGAAAAAATCACTAATAATTTAACCAACTCTGCTTCATTAAGGTAAAATCACTATATACAGAGAGAAATGATTTTCTCAGATGAAAAGAACTTGTTTATGGAATAGAGATGTATGTTGGATTCAGGTCACTTTATACTTACTTTCCTGCTTTTGTTGAACCCCAACCAACACCTAAACTAAGCTAAAAATGAGAAAGAGCATTCCTATGCAATTGGATAAAAGAGAAAGACGCATCTGTGAAGACAAAATTTTAGGGAAACAGACCATGAAGAGAGATATCCACAAGATTTTAGAAGGAGGCTTCATATATTATAATATTTACCCAGAGTTTTTCAGTTTTTCCTCCTTTTTTGACTTCACTTCGTCTGTCCCCATGGATCCTCATCTCCACAAGCTGTATCTAGCAGATTCAGCAAACCATATCTGATTTGTCTTTCTCTTTCATGGTCTGACGATTGTCAAATGTGCATGCTGATTCACGTGACTGGCATTATGCACTGAATAATGGCTTTGGCATTCAAACTAGGTTTTTGATTTTTTAACTTGGAGGCATAGAATAATGTACTCTTATAAAGCAAGTTAAGTATAAAATGGGCTTCGTAACTTGAAAAGGAATCCCAGTCATTAAGTAATGACAGATATTAGCTTTATAGTTAAGAATATTGAAAAGCAGACTTTAAAATTTCATGTATCATTCACATGGAGGCAAAGTCTATTGTGTCAAAGAGAAGCGTTTACAGAGAACACAGAACCATTGATCAAAACCAAGAAAAATATTTCAAGTGAAAAATTTCATTTTAAAATGTTTTCCAGAGAGAAATGCTTTTCTTTTATCTCATGTTTGATTTAATTATACTCTGAAATGCAGTTATCTCAAAGGTAAATGCAGGAGCAAATCACTGTCAGTCTAACTGGGTAACAATGAGTAATACAGCAAGACAGTAGTTGTGTATGTGTGTGTGTGTGTGGTGTGTGTGTGTAATAGGGACAAGGGGTACCTAGTTTCAAATTGAAGGATAAAAGGGATGGATTTTAATGATCAAATTAAGAAATTTAAGTAATTTTGCATTACTAAAAGTAAAATACAATTTAAAAATTGATAAATATTTGGCATACTGTTTAATTCTAGAAAGTGTATTTGATATGGGAATAATATAATAATATTTTAGGGAAATTCTTGATTTTTAGCTATCATGAGAGAATTATAAGTACAAAAGATCATGTGCATAGATAATATAGCTTCATTGCTATAATCTGAAGAATGTAAAAACAGTCAAAATTTTTCTATGAGTGTAAAATTTTGAAAAAGTTTTCTAGGAAAGAGCCTTTACATTTTTAGTAGGAAACTGTTTACTGATTTTGAAGTTTATCCAAACCTTAGGAAAAAAATAAGAAAAAGATGCCTCTGGAGAAAAATTCTAGAAAGAACTCAATTGAATAGGTCTAGCTCTTTTTCATTAACTCAGAAATCAAGAAGGTTAATGTGGTATAAAAAGACAACTCTCTTCAGTACTCTGATGTGTGCTTTCACCTCATATTACCAAGGTAAGAAAGGTGTTAAAAAAGCATTGATGCTCCCTATCAGAAGCCACCACCGTCCTCCTAATGAAGCAAACCAAACTGGCACAGTGGCCAATACCAACCAAAGAAATTAAAAGTTGTACTCCATTTGTGTACAATGAATCGAAATGCATTCTGCTCTCACATATAAGTAATGAAAAAAAAAATGTGATTCCAACATAGTCAGAGGATCGCAAGTTCCAGGTCAGCCTTAGAAACGTATTGAGAAACTGTACCCCCAGTTTTTTAAAAATGAGTTGGAGAGTAGCTTAGAATTAGAGCACATGCCAGCACATATGAGGTCCTGGAGATTTGACAGTAAGAAAGGAAAAAAAAGGACTTTCACTTTTGGGAATAAAATGTGGAAACACACACACATACCCATACAGACACACCTAAAATAAAATCTAGCTTTGTTTAAGGGTTTTTATTTTTATTTTTGTTTTTTGTTTTTTTGGTACCAGTCATTGAACCCAGGGGCACTACATCCCAGCCCTTTTTTTGTATTTTATTTAGAGAGAGGGTCTTGCTAAGGGCTTCACTGAATTGTTGAGTCTTGTCTCCTGCCTTAGCCATCTCTCCTAAGTCACTGGGATTACAGGCAAGTGCCACCATACCTGACTGATGAAGTTAG
Organism: Glaucomys volans; assembly: GCA_020662805.1. Classification (NCBI taxonomy): domain Eukaryota; kingdom Metazoa; phylum Chordata; class Mammalia; order Rodentia; family Sciuridae; genus Glaucomys; species Glaucomys volans. Next base: position 36,189 of record JAJEJO010002550.1, read on the forward strand.
TTTTAATTAAGGTTGTTCAATGGAGAATACAAAAACATCCACCTAGTTAAATTTGGAGATCAGTCAACAACAAATAAATTTCTAAGTACAAATTTAGTGTACAATACTTGGGAAGTATATTTATGATAGTTAATCTTGGTTGTCAACTTGACTACATTGAGAGATGCCCAGATATATCACTTCTGGGTGTGTCTGTGGGAGTGTTTCCAGAGATGATTGGCACATGGATCAGTGAACCAAGGGAAAAAGACCTGAATTTGGGTGTCACCACCCAATAGACTGTGGACCCAGACGAAACAAAGAGTTGAAGAGCAGGGTAGCATGTGTGATGGTTTGACATATTTGACTCCATGGAAATCTTATAGGCCAGGCTATATGGGCAATGACTAAATAGACTCCATTTTACTCTGAGATTCCATGTTATGTAGGAAACACTTCTCCTGTGGGAACACCCCACCTCTGTACCCATCAACAGTTGCTTAGCATGACACGTTTGGCAACACAAAATGGCAATTCTTATATAATGTCAAATTGTTCTCTATTTGATTCCTATTTTTCTTGGACAATATACCATGTCAGCAACAATTATCTAGATGCTAGTAACCATTCTTTAACTTGCACCCAACCAAGATCATTCTGACCCACCTCTCTTTCTGCTTATGATTTTAGATTTCATGAGTTAGTTTGTAGTTTTAAATCATAGCAACAGATACTTATGATGATGTACTTATGGTATAAAAACCTCTGCAACCCTATGGTCAGGGCTGTTCTTCCAATAGCCATTTTGGGCATTGTGTGAGACAGTCAGCTGGATGACTAATAAAGACTCTCGAATTTGTACTTCTCAGTGGTGATCAGTCTGTTCTTAAGTTGGACCCCACAGCAACCTGCATATGCTTAAGCTTGATTTTTCTTGAGAGGAATGTGTTTCCTGCAGCTGCTGTTGCCCGTGGACATCAGGCTTCAGAATCTTCAGCCTCAAAACATTAGATTTGTACCAGTGACTTTCCATGGAGCTTCCAGGCCTTCAGCCTCAAACTGGAGCAGCATCATTGTTTCATCTTTCTCTGAGACTTCTGACTTCTAAGATTTAGCAGTTACAGATTTCCTCAGCTCTCCCTCTGGCAGACAGCCATTTTGGAATTATCCTGCCTCTTATCCTGGAAGTAGATCTAACAAAACCCTCTAAAAATTATGCATATATTCTATTGGTTTTGTTCTTCCAGAGAACCCTAATATAATATTTTTAAAGAAGTTTTAGCCTAAAATTCAAATTTAACAGAGAAGTCTGTATTTTATCTGGCAAACCTAGATCAAGAAATGTGATGGGAGGCGGGGAGAAATGCGGTATTTGATAGGAATCAAATAATATAATATGCAGTTGCAATCAAGTTTGAGGCTTGCTTTGACATGATACTTTCTGTAGTGGGTAGGTTTTCTGTCTCAGACCATTCTTAAGGATGGCATTTATGTTCTCCAGGACACAACCTATTAAGGGACCCTGGACTAAAAGAAAACCCCAGCAAGCTGGACCTCTAGGGAGTCACCTGTATTTATAAAAGTAAACATTAGAATGTCCCAAGAAATTGACAAGGAGATGGTTAATGGCAATATTTCAACTATGGTATGAAGAGGAATTGGTACAACTGTTTTATAAGGGTGTTATGAGTATAAAATCTCTAAAATCCCTTCTAATTTCAACATTCTATGATGCAAAAATTGGAGACAATGCCACTGTAAGTTTCACTTTAAAATGGGTTCTTTTGTTAAGCAAAGCTTATCTCAAAAAATTATTTTTAAAAAGCAGACATAGGGACATTAAAGCTTTCTTTCTGTTCCTCATTCCATGAGTGTGGCATGAATGTTCTTTTCCTCAAATGCTCTCTCCCCAGGATGTTGTCACTATGAGTTCCTTTTTTCTTTTTTTGTAAATCATGACCCATAATTCAATTTTATTTATTATGTCCTACTTTCATTCCCTTAATTTTGGGGTTTCCCATTTTTTAACCTTAGGATTGTTAGTCCTCTCATTTTAATGTTCTCTTCTTTAGAAACATGTATCATCTGTTTCAATTTTTGAAATTTATTTCATAAAAATGTTAATTATAATATAATTTAGCTTGGTATATAAGGACTCATAAAGGGAACATAATGGAATTAAATTTGTAGTATAAGCTCTTTAGAAGATTAGGAAAAGTGAGACACTGTCAGAATACCTATGGAATTTTGAAGAGATTTGTAGAGAGGCAGCTGAGAGCTACAAGGAACATATTAATAAAGGCACAGTATATGCTGATTATAAAATGTTGTCAATCAGAGTTAACTATTTTACAAGAATTTTTAGCCAAAATAAATGCTTTAAGCCAAGATAATTGAATCATATGTTCTCATAATTGAATTATTATATTCATGCCAAACATTTGCAGTAGTTTGGTCTTAAAAATAAATAGATCAGTGTGAGCTATGCTTCTGCTTTGGTCATAACAATTGGGAGGAACAGGGCCTGTAAAATCCAGGGACTGCTCTGATGCATGTGAGCCTGACATGGGAATAGAACATAAACCACGCTGCAGTAAGCACATCACATTCATCCTCGTTTTAAGATGCACTGAGTCTAAAAACTACTACTTCAACTCTGGCAGGGAAGGAACATTGAGAGCATTTGCAGTGATACACAACAGTCTTGAACTCCATTTGTGCCAGCATTGCATAGAAAGATGCTGTGACTTCTGGGTTGAAGGGGGTGGGTTGATTAGGGGTAGCTGGTGCCACTTCCCATTTCTGTCTGCACACCTTCAAAACTACCTTTTTTTTTTTTTTCTTATGTGTGCCTGGTAATGTGTCTTTGGTTTTATCTCATATATCATGTTACATTGACGAGCATCAAAATCTCCCTTTTTCTTAAAAATTATGCTTTTAAAATCAAAAGGCCTTTTGAACATGCTTGCAGTCATTTGATCCAAGTATTTTCTTTCCAGATGCATTAAGTGTTTTCCCATGTATCCACTATGCCATAAGCAAACTGTCCTATTTCATTCTTGAAGGGGAAAAAATATCACTCCAGTCTTTGCCAGTTATTGCCCCTCCTCTACCTCTATAATTCTAATCAATTCTTCAAGTCTCCCCAATGCCATTTTTTCAGGTAACCTAGTTTTGAAGACCCCAGTGTGAAGTGGTATTTTCTTTCTCTGAAATTCAATAATGATATGGCAGATAAATTTATGAGATACTTAATCATAAACTGAAATGTGATAGTTATTTGGAAAATTTTCTTCAGAAGCGTTATGTTGACTCGTGCTCTGTAAAAGAGGAAGAAAGTTTTGCTGAGCATGATTATGGTGGAGATATTTTATACCAACCTTTCATATAATCTATTTTGTTTTTAGTGGTGGTTAAAGTATATTACAGAGATGTTTGGATTTTTGATTCAGTGGTTTTTGCCTTCCTCAGAGATGAGAGCATATGAGACAGTAATGAGGGAGCCTCGGTGGCTCTGCCTCCACCTTTCTGCTTTCTCACATGCTGTACCACCCTCAATTCCTTTTTGTCCCTTGAATATCTCAGGCTTATTTATCTTTCTGGGTCTTGTTCCTTCCCTCTCCCTTCTCTTACTCCTTTCTTTCTTCCTTGTTTTTCCGTTTATTTTTAATGTATAGTACATAATGTTAACCATTTTACCTAGTTAACCATTTTACCCTCTGTGTCTAGAACAGTGCCTGCTATGTGATAAACATACAAAATATTTTCTGGTGAACTAATGAAGTGAATAAGTGCAAACAAAGGAGCCATTGATAAGAAAGTCCCATTTCTGATTGGCTTTGGGGAGATCATACCACTATTTTCTTATAGACTTACATTTAGGACATTGGGATGGCATCTGGGAGCTCTATACTAGGGCTGAAGTAGGAGAATTAGGGAAGAGAAATACATCAATGAATGTATTACCTGCTGAGATGATATGCTGAATCTTCATTCAACTTCTTTGATTTCTCTTAGAGGAAAACTGTAAGGCTGCTATGAGCAGTGACACAAAGTGGGCAAAATATAACTGGTTTTGCTAGTAATCTACAGCTATTCTTTATTGATTTGTCTGTAACTTGCAACATGTCTAAATGATAAAATAAATGTTTTCAGTATCTCTAGATAAACCATATGGCATTTGATATGAAGTTTTGTTACTTAGTATTTAGTTGCAACTTTGTCTTGGTCTTAGAGTCAACAATCTAATTTATCTAGCTCAAGGATTAGTAGGTAAAAGTCCAAGTAGCAAATAGCAGACATGATAAGCAATCAAAGCCTCTTTTGCATATTGCTTTTTTGGTGTGCATATCTGTGCTAATGTACATGAGTTATGTATGTATTTATGTATGTGTTTGTATACATATGATCTTTTAAAATTTAAAAAGGCACTCTAATATTGGGAATATACAAAAACCAGTAACAAACCAGATTTAATCCAAAAGCAATACTTTACCTACTTCTGTTATGGCTTATCCTTTAGTTCTTGAAATAAGATAGATTAGTCTCTGGGGACATGGGGAAGGTTACTGAGTCTTACACCTTTTATATCTTACCTCTTGAATTTATATCCTCTATACAGTACCAATATTTCTTTAATTGCTTATTTGCATTACTCTTATTGTAGACTTTCTTCTACTTCCAAACAAATTTGTGGTTGTTTATTTTTCCTCTCTTCACATCCTCTGTTCTCTAGCAAAAAAATTTCTTAAGTTAAAGTAGTGAGCAATGCCTCTCAAAACTCAAGGCCAATTCTACTGTTGATGGTCTCTTCCAGAGTTCTGTTGCCTACTGAAATCACTTATGTGATTATTTTCACCTTGTTTTGCTGTTAAGGGTCTCCAATTTGACCTCTTCTAAATAAATGCAAACAAGTCTATTGCTTCATTTACTGACTTCTCTTCTCACACTTGGTGATTTAGCTCCAGATAATTTTCTCTTTCTGACTTGCCATCTCATTTCATTCTCCTGTGTTTTTCCAATATGTATCAAGACATCTGATGTTTGCCTTTCTATATTTAATATTGATCCATTTTTTTTACTTACTTATTGATTCATTGAACACAAATGGAGTACAGCTATTGTTTCATTGATTGTACACAAAGTAGAGACACACCATCTGTGCGTTCATGCATGTACACAGGGCAATGGTATCTGTCACACATTCTGTTATTATTTTTACCCCCCCACCCCAACCCCACCCTTCCCTTCCCTCTATGCTATCTATCCTTCCTCCATTCTTGCCACCCTTCCCCCCTGCATTATGCATCATCATTCATTTATCAGAGAGACCATTCGGCCTTTGGATTCTTGGGATTGGCTGATCTCACTTAGCATAACAGTCTCCAACATCATCCATTTACCTACAAATGCCATAATTTTATTCTTCTTTATGGCTGAGTAATATTCCATTGTGTATATATACCACAGTTTCTTTATCCATTCATCTACTGAAGGGCATCTAGGTTGATTCCATAATCTAGCTATTGTGAATTGAGCAGCTATGAACATTGATGTGGCTGCATCACTGTAGCAATCTGATTTTAAGTCCTTTGGGTATAGGCCAAGGAGTGGGATAGCAGGGTCAAATGGTGGATCCATTCCAAGTATTCTAAGGAATCTCCACACTGCTTTCCAGAGTGGCTGTACCAACTTGCACTCCCACCAGCAATATATGAGTGTATCCTTTTCCCCACATCCTCGCCAACAGCCGTTGTTGACTGTATTCTTAATAAAAGACATTCTAATTGCAGTAAGATGAAATCTTATGGTGGTTTTGATTTGCATTTCTCTTATAACTAGGGATGTGGAACATTTTTTCATAAATCTGTTGATTGCTTGTAGATCTTCCTCTGTAAAGTGTCTATTCATTTCCTTGGCCCATTTGTTGATTGGGTTATTAGTGTTCTTGGTGTAAAGATTTTTGAGTACTTTGTAGATTCTGGAGATTAGTGCTCTATCTAAAGTGTGTGTGGCAATGATTTTCTCCTACTCTGAAGGCTCTCTCTTCACATTGCTGATTGTTTCCTTTGCTGAGAAAAAGCTTTTTAGTTTCACTCTATCCCAATCATTGATTCCAGCTTATATTTCTTGCGCTTTCGGAGTCATGTTAAGGAAATCTGGTCCTAGGCCAACATGATGAAGATTTGGACCTATTTTCTCTTCTATTAGACGCAGAGTCTCTGGTCTAATTTCTAGGTCCTTGATCCACTTTGAGTTGAGTTTTGTACAGGGTGAGAGATATGAGTTTAGTTTTATTTTGCTGCATATGGATTTCCAGTTTTCCCAGCACCATTTGTTGAAGAGGCTGTCTTTTCTCCATTGCATGTTTTTGGCTCCTTTATCAAATATGAGATACCTGTATTTCTGTGGGTTTGTCTCTGTGTCCACTATTATGTACCATTGATCTACCTGTCTATTTTGGTACCAATACCATGCTGTTTTTGTTAATATTGCTCTGTAGTATAGTTGAAGGTCTGGTATTGTGATACCCCCTGCTTTGCTCTTCTTGCTGAGGATTGCTTTAGCAATTCTGGGTCTCTTATTCCTCCAAATGAATTTCATGATTGCTTGCTCTATTTCTATGAGGTCCGTCATTGGGATTTTAATTGGAATTGCACTGAATTTGTATAGCATTTTTGGAAGTATGGCCATTTTGACAATATTAATTCTGCCTATCCAAGAACATGGGAGATCTTTCCATCTTCTCAGATACTCTTTAATTTCTTTCTTTAGTGTTCTGTAGTTCACAGTGTAGAGGTCTTTCACATCTTTTGTTAGATTGATTCCCAAGTATTTTATTTTATTTTTTTGAGGTTAATGTGAATGGGGTAGTTTTCCTAATTTCTCTCTCAGAGGATGCATCACTTACGAATAAAAATGCATTAGATTTATGAGCATTAATTTTATGTCCTGCTACTTTACTGAATTCATTTATGAGTTCCAGAAGTTTTCTGGTGGAATTCTTAGGGTCTTCTAAATAGAGAATCATGTCATCAGCAAATAGGGATAGTTTGATCTCTTCTTTTCCTATTAGTATTCCTCTAATTTCTTTGGTCTGTCTAATTGCTCTGGCTAGAGTTTCAAGAACAATGTTGAATAGTAGTGGCGAAAGAGGGCATCCCTGCCTTGTTCCAGTTCTCAGGGGGAATGCTTTCAATTTTTCTCCATTTAGAATGATGTTAGCTGTGGGCTTAGCATAGACAGCCTTTACAATGTTAAGGAATGTCCCCACTATCCCTATTTTTTCTAGTGTTTTGAGCATGAATGGGTGCTGTATTTCATCAAATGCTTTCTCTGCATCTATTGAAATAATCACGTGGTTCTTGACTTTAAGTCTATTGATGTGGTGAATTACATTTATTGATTTCCGGATGTTGAAAAACCTTGCATCCCTGGATGAAACCCACTTGATCTTGGTGCACTATTTTTTAATGTGCTTTTGTATGCAATTTGCTAAAATTTTGTTAAGAATTTTTGCATCTATGTTCATTAGAGATATGGGTCTGAAATTTTCTTTCCTTGATGTGTCCTTCTCTGGTTTTGGTATCAGGGTGATATTAGCTTCATAGAATGAGTTTGGA
>JAJEJO010002551.1:0-153904 GCA_020662805.1 Glaucomys volans
TTTAAAAAGTGCCAGGGTGAACTGCACTTCCCCATGGGAACCATTCTTCTAGAAGTTAATGAGAACAGGAGCCTGTGATTGACAGCCAGTGAAAGCCAAATGTGAAAGCCAGAGGCCTTCTGGGATCTCTCACCAAGAGACTCCACTTCCTGCAACAGAGGAGGGGAAAACTGGACCTTGCCCTGGCTGGATCGAGCAGCCAAAGTCCTGCAAAAGGAAGCACCCCAACCAAGGCAGGCGTTAGATAAAGATCAGGCCCTGGTGGTGACAATGGGACCCTTCCACCTGGGACGGGGCAACCAGGAAAAGGACCAGCAGAATCTTGAAGCAGAGTGTTTTGCAACTCTGAGGTCTGCAGAAGAGGCCTATGCCTCCCACTTAAGAGCTAGAATTCTCTGTTTTATTAAAGGCAGAGGCCTCCTCACTGCAAGGTAGCCTGTCCCACCATCACTGTGGGATCCATACACACTGATCCCTGAAATGCCCAGTAGGTCAGACCCCAGGTCAGCCCCTGGTTTGAAGAACTTAGCCTGTGGCCATCAACCTCCAGCTGGTGATGGTCACCACCCCAAGCTCCACAGCCTGAGGACTCTTCTTTCCAAATCCCCGTCCTCTTCACCTGTGAGCCAGTTCTGTTTCACCAATAATGCCCATTCTCAACCTTGTGTGTGGACAGCACAAAAATACAAGTAAATACAAGTAAAAATACAGTAAATACAAGATTCACACAATAGCCACAGCGGTACCTTCTCTGGTTCAATTTGGGGGAAAAAAATCCATAAAAAGGCCCTTATTGGTCTGGTTTGTTCATAATTTGGACAAAAATCTGTGCCCAGAGCCATAAAAAACACGATAAGAACATCCTAGGCCAAATCCTCCGTGGTGGCCAGAGCCAGGGTCTGGTAGAGCAGGCCTGAGAGGGCAGGATCCCAGTAGCAGTTTTGAATGTGATGATACTAATTCATTCCAGAATCCCTCTGTGTGTCCTTAAGTATGATGACAGCTTACAAAGAAGAGGAGAGAAAAGGGGCAAGAAATGACTACCACTGTACCACACATTTCCATCCCCAACAGGATATGGAAATAAAAATTAGAAATCAATCTTTGTTGTGACAGAAATGTAAACTCAAATTAGCTTCAGCAAAGGCTGGACTTCCTGGAAGGCTCCTGTAACTGCAGGAAGTCGGTGGCTCAGCTGGCCACAGACTCCAAAGGCACCCAGCCCATGGCTGGCTGGGCATTGTGTCGCATCCTGCCTCGAGCAGCTTGCTGTGTGTAGCAGGGGGACAAAAGAATGTGAAGCCACCTGCTTCCTGTTTCCTCACCTCATTACAAGTGAGGAAGTGCCTTTTTCTTTCCTTTCTCCAGTTTGAACAATTATAGGAAAAATTTTGATGGTTCAGTTGGATCCCATGCCTAAGTCTGGGACCAATCCTACAAGACCAGAGAGAAGTGACTCGGCCTTGGAGAGGCTTGGGTTCATGCTCTGAAAAGGGAGATGAATGATTTAAGGACATGGAAGAATCAAGAGCATCCTGTGACTCCTGAGCCAGAAGAGCATTTTCCAAACGAGGGGATTGCATTTCCTAGTAAAACCAGAATATTAGCGAAAACATAGACTCCAGTTCAGAGGGTGTAATGACAGGGTTTGCTTTCTCCCAGAAATAGAGGAAGCCACATGCACAAGCCCAGCAAAGTCAGAATAGGGGGGAGAAAAGGTGGGGGGAGAGGAAGGCAGGAAGGCCTAAATATTTCTTCATTCTCTTCCATCTTTGTTAGGATGCAGGAAGGAAAAAAAGAAAAAAAGTGGTAGGATACAGTGCTCAAAGACCTTCCCCAAAGCACTAAATTTAACGTCATTGCTATTGAAATGAGGCGGCTGATGGCTGCTTGGTGTCAGGGGCTGTGATTCTCAGGCCAGGGCTCTGCACATTCTTCCTGAGAGCTCCATCGGAACTTCACTAACTTGAGCTCCAAGGTTCTGGACAATGATTGGCCACATCCCTGATTTCAGGGATGCTACAATTTGAATCTTTTCCTGGGATCACACATGTTTTTTCCATGAGAAGCCAAAAAGTTTAAAAGTTTAAAATACCACTGGAGGGTAGGGACCAACATAAAATTTCAAAATTAATATTCTGGAGTCCAGGTTTTAAACCTAATATATTACACCCGGCCTTACCTATTTAAATAGTAATTTAATTACTTATTATAATCTGCCTCAAAACTAGGGGTTCTTATAAATTTATATTTTTTGCATTTTGCCAGAGCTGTGGGGAAGTTCAGTAAAAAGAAAGAGAGTGAGGCTTACGTCTACACTCGGATAGATAAATGAGAAGGCATTCAGCATGCCAAATAACACTGGAAAAGGTGACCCTGATGCTGGTCTCTGGAGGAAACAGTGAAATGAATTATTTAAGTTTGGTCTTAATGCTTTTGGAATTATGAAGATAATTGGGTTCTCCTCTCAGGGTGTTCGATTGCCTTAAAAACTTGAAAAGAATTATTAAAATTTTTTAGGGTCTCGTTTTAGAATTTATAGGGCAAAAATTTTCTTCTTGCATCTCAACTGACCGAATGAAAAGTAACAGAATGTCCGGGGGTGCTCAGGGCCCATTACCATTGTATTTTTCCAGAAGTGTGTGTCTGCACTGGAGTTTGATTATGGAGTCAGGGGTGGTGACTCATATTTGGAAGTGGTCACGGTATAGATGTGATTTAAAGCTATGGGATTGAAAGAGATGGCCCAGGAAGTCAGGGCAGATAAAAGTCATGAAAATGGAGTTCTGGATCATGCCAACCTCTAGAGGGTGAGAGGCAAAAGGAACTGAGTAGGAAATGACAGCGGGACAGGAGGAACCCAGAGTCTGCCTTGGGTCCCAGGGAAGACGTACTTCTTCATTATTTGACATCCACGACGTCAAATAATGGAGGAAGATGAAAGTGGGAAACTGATGTTTGAACCTGGCTGCGTGGAGGTTGGAGGAGTGTGGGAGGAAAAGGAAGGGAGGGCCTGGGGGCCACCTGTCACATGACTAGCAATCAGGGGGCAGAGAGAGGGGTGGTGTGTGTCTACATAAGCTGTTCCTGGTTTTCTTCCCAAGGTAGGAGAAACCAGAGTTAATCTGGGAAATTTGAAATGCAAGGGTAAAAGATGACTAAGAATTGAGAAGGCATAGAGAGCAGGATCCAGCACACAGATGGTGGCACTGTCCTTGGAAGCAAAGTCTGGGGATGAAATGGGGAAGAGAGCGATGGGAAATTGAGGAGACAGCAGGAAATATAAGCTGCTCCTCCACGGTGGTACGAAAGTGCAAGAATTTGGGGAGAACATACTAGAATAATTAGATGATAGGATCCACACAGAGGGTTTCATGTTTTTCTCCACTTGCCTATTCACAAATATGAACTCCAAGAAATTTTAGATTTGACATTGGTTGGAGTTCTGCCAAGAAGAGAGGGCAGGCAAAGTAATTGCAGTCGTGTCTGCCGAAGTAGTAACAGTGATAAACTAGGCAACCTACCTGGAGTAAGGAGGGACATTAGGATGTGCGTATCAGGGAACAGCAAGAGCTAGGGGTTTGCAGAATCATTGGAATTGAGATGCCAGCAGAAGCAAGTGAGGAAGGCAGGGATGGCATTTGGTCAGCAGGGATACAGTCATTGGCAGCAACCAGCATGCAACTGGGGGAACAGGCAGCTGGGGCAAAGCGATAGGCACGATCGCGGAGGAGAAGAGGTCAAGGGATGGAGGGCACCTGGTCCTGGAAGGACCAGCTGCACGGGTGCATTCATTAGGAGTGATGCGGCTAGACTGCAGTAAGACCTCCGTGTTTCCATGGTAACAGGCATTCCTAATGCAGGCACAGCTCTAGCTCAGCGACCTCTCCATGCAATGACAAGAAGTCCGTTTTGGTCTCTGTAACTCAATATGTAGCATCTACCATCACTGTCAAAGGGAGGCAAGAGAACGGAAAATGCACATGCTCTCTTCAGCCCTTCAGCTAGCCGGGATACCAAGGAATTCCTTCTCCATGGCTTTGCCCACAGCCACTCAGCAGCCACACTCCCTGCACCAAGCCCACAGTACTTCCAGCTGCCAGAATGTTGAGAGTCCCCTGTTTAGAGTTGTCAAAGAGATCAGATTTGGGGGAGACATGGCAGACAAGGTGAAAATTCTTCAAAGAATGAAGGGAATTCACCCAGAAGGCTGCAGGGGTGGCAGCCACAGGAGAAGCAGTGGCCTGAGCAGCCAAGGCACAGAGGGCTCATCTGCTGGAAATTCCCTTCCTGCATCCTAAACTCTCCCGAAACACGTGTATGTGACATCAAATACCTGAGCATAGAAAGAAATATTCCATCTTTTAGATTTTTCCTAAGGCAGTAAATCTTAAGCTCTTCAGGAATGGGCTGCTGATGAGTCTGAAGAACACAGAGCTCAACGCATTTCCTACATGTGCAATGCTAGGTTTCAAAGAATGAAAATATGGGAATGATAAAATTTTACTGAACATAATTCATTCCTTCTTTGATGATTTAGAAGGCACCTTTAGCTCCTATGGTGACTTGGGGACAAGCCTATGAACATCAATTATAATTGAACTGCGGATGTGCAGGGCAATCACTCACTCGGGCTCCTGGGAATTCCAGTGGGGTCGCAGGAAGAGTAGCGACAGGAGGGGATGGGAGGGTCTGGAGAAGGGGAGCCAGCCAGGTGGCAGGACTGGCCCCCAGGGTGAAACAGCAGTTGAAATGATTAAGTTCAACAAGTTGAGAGGCCTGAGTTTCAATCAGGCTGACACTTGTATCCAGGAGGCAATGTCCCGCTGCTGGGGACACAAGACCACAAACCAGTGCACTCACCATGCAGGCTAGCTGGTTAGAAGCAGATGCACAAGCTCCAGTATTGGAATTGATTTTTTTGTTGTTTGTTTTTGTTTTTGATTTTTTGTTTTGTTTTGTTTTGGTTTTTTTGGTATGTCACGGTTTCACAGTTTATTAACCTAAAACTGGAACTTTCAAAGAACCAAACGAGCTGCTGATCATGGTGAGATTCAGGACAGGGTCTGGTTCACAGGGAGTTGAAAGGCAAACTAGGAAACCAGGGAGTGAAGCCCAGGCAGAAGAGGGGAAGAAGGGTCTCCTTTTAACAAGAGCCCAGGCACCAGGTTGAAGTGGGCACCTGCTCCCAGGGCCCATGCGCTTGCCATGAGATGGGGCTCCTACTAGGAAAGAAGAGAGAGGAGGAGGAGAAGCAGGAGGAATTTCCTGGCTGGCTTTGGGTTAGGCAGCCCACTGATCATCATCTTGGGACTGGTTAGGGAACACAGGCACTGAGCCAAAGAAGGAAAAGCTTTCCTTTTGGCCTCTTGGCTCAAGAAAGCTCTGATTTACTTCACTGGATGCCAGAGGAGTCACTACCTCCATGCTACCATCTTTCATGCCCCACACTGTCCTGGGAGCTACCCCAAGACCAGGACTTAAGCTCCCCTATTTGGAAGCTAGATAATATTCAGAGTAGGATAACAGAAGGAGATTGTCTTTGCAATGAAACTCAATGCAGAGAAGAGGCAGAGAAGATTCTCAGCTTAGTAAAGTGTTTACTTATGATCTTACTGTCGTATATTACTTTCTTTAATCATATTCTTTACCCCACCCCATAAACCCAATCTCCAGCTATCTCCACAGTGGAAAACCAGGTGCACCAAAGGACTGATGACCAAGGAACCTGGGAGCCCCAGGTAAGATAGAAGGGTGCCCCCAGATGTCCACCCAAGCAATACAGCAGTCAACAGAGATGACATGGCGGTAGAGGGAAAATAATATGTAACCAAAGACCCTGGTCAGAGTTGGGTGAATCGTTACAGTGTGTCAAGCTGACGTCTATCCAAGGGCCCTCTTTTGCATAAAAGTACTAGGGGAATTTGCTTTTTAAGTTTATTTTTGTTTATTGAAGTTAAAAAAGATACATAATTTGCCTTAAATCATTAAGTTCAATTTGTAAATCTTCTTGCCTACTTATAAATCTAGTAAATGTTATATAAAATAAAGCAGCTTTTACAGGGAACTTGGATTAGTATTTGATCAACTCAAGTAACACAAAGTACATTTTCCTTAAAACAACCAGTCTCATTAAAAACTTAGTAAATTAAATCCCTTTAAAATTTAAAACTGCATTTATAAACTAAAGTACCCTACTTCATATGCCTGATTGACTAAATTTATGTTCTTAACAAGCAAAATCTTTCCAAGTGGTGAACAAATCTTTAAAGTTTAAATAAATTAAACTTACAAATGTAGCAAATTAAAAATTCTCCTAAGCATTTTAATACTGATTACAGCTTTATTGGTATGCATTTCATTAAGAACAAAAAATTACATGAATCGATTGCATATTTAAAATTGCAACCAAAAAGCTGATTTCTCAAATTCCATTTAGTGCCTTCTTATTTAAAGTGCAGTCAGAGGAATGGGCAAGCCCTGGAGCTTATTGAAAATGCAGAATCACAGACCCACCCAGAACCACAGAATCGGAATCTAAAGCCCTACTCCAAAACAGGGCGAAAGGTCTTTTCTTCAGTTTCTGAGCTGCGGTGGGTGGCAAGTTCCCGGTCCATTTGTTCATCCATTCTTCCTTTCCTTTCTAGCAGCCTGCGGCAATCCAGAATCCAATTATGTCACCAGTCTCATAATGAAGTTTTCCAACTAGATGAAGCAGGAATACTGTATTTTAAAAGAACGGAGCGGTGCTGGTGAAAGGAAGTCTGATCAGTTCTGTGGACCATATTAGTCTTGAAAGAAAAGAAATAGAAGGAGATTGGGCCCTCACTGGACGGAGTTTACTGCCTGAATCAGCAGCAGTAGAATAGAAATTCCTGGCCGGAGTCTCACTGTGAGACAGATACCAAATTCTTCTAGAAAGTGGGGTGTTACAGTTGGCATAGCCACGTATCCTGAGCTGAAAATGAAGAACAGTGGTTAGAATGTGAAGAATAAAAAGAGAGAGAGAGAGGCAGACTGTGGATGTGACAAGAACATCCCTGGCAAGAGGCACACTTGGAGCATTGCTGGTGGGACTGCACATTCGTGCAACCACTCTGGAAAGCAGTGCGGAGATTTGACCCAGCTATCCCACTCCTCGGTTTATACCCAAAGGACTTAAAATCAGCATACCATAGTGATGTGGCCTCATCAATGTTTGGAGCAGCTCAATTCACACTAGCTAAACTATGGAACCAACCTAGATGCCCTTCAATAGAAGAATGGATAAAGAAAATGTGGTATATATACACAATGGAATATTACTCAGCTTTAAAGAAGAATGAAATTACAGCATGTGCCAGTAAATGGATGGGGCTGGAGACTATCATGCTAAGCGAAATAAGCCAATCTCCAAAAACCAAAGGCTGAAGGGAGGTGGGGGTCTACCAGATTAGACAGAGTGAAATGTAGGGAAGGGAGGAAGGATGGGAATGAAAAAGGCAGCAGAATGAATCATACAACACTTTCCTGTGTTCATATATGGATACACAACCAGTGTAACTCCACATCATGTACATCCACAAGAATGGGAAGCGATACTCCAGGTACGTGTGAGATGTCAAAGTACACTCTACTGTCCCGCATTTTTTGCAAGGGTTAGGTACCTGGGATTGAACTCAGGGGCACTCGGCCACTGAGCCACATCCCCAGCCCCATTTTATATTTTATAGAGACAGGGTCTCACCAAGTTGCTTAGCACCTTGCTAAGGATGGCTTTGAACTCATGATTCTCCTGCCTCAGCCTCCCAAGCTGCTGGAATTACAATTGTGTGCCACCACATCTGGCTAAAAAGAACAAATTTTTAAATATCTTTGGGGAAAAAAGAGAACATACCTGGCACCAATGACAAGGGCTACCTCTCCCCAGGGTAGGGCGTCAGCACGTGGGGCCCACCTGCAAAGAGGAACAAGATCAGGTGGGTGCAGAACTCTGGTGTGGGGCTTGGGGCTAGTCCTCTGATGGAAAGTGATGTGGAAAGCGGAGCCTGCCATGTGCCTCCATCCTTGATAGAATCATGGGAACTAGTCCTATGCTAAATGTGTGAATGGTTCAAGGCTAACATATCAGTGGACTACATCTCAATTAGGGTTGTTACCAATGTAAAATATTTTTCAAGTGCCCCAAGGAGGAAAGCAATGGGTAAAGGGGTAATCTCTAGTAATTTCTAAAAGTTGGATTTGCTTTGATAGAATGTTGCCAATAAACATTGTCGTTATATTTTCTCAAGAGGGTTAATTAGTGGCAACAATCAGAGCTTAGGTTGGGGGAAGGAAGGAAGCAGGTAAAAGAGAGAACTAAGTAACTTCTTTTTACAGGTGAAACAGTTGCAGTCTACGTGATTTAAATACAATTCATTTGTCATTAGAACTACACTATGGCGGACTGCTGAGACCAGAGACAATACAGGTATTCTGAGTCCTGTTTCCCAGGTGCTGAAGATTGAGAAACCTGAGGCAAGAGCAAAAAGTTTTATTTAAAGGATCAGAGAGACAGACAGAAGCTCCTCCCCAGAGAGAGAAGGGGGTCCAAGTTGGGGGTGCCCAAGGGTGTGGGGGGTCCTGCCCCTTTCTCCCTTTCTTCTCCTGCTCTCTTCTCCCCTTTTCTTGCTCACATGGCCAAAAAGTGGGAAAGGAGCCATCCAGGGGTACAGGGGCTATTCATTAAGAACTCCTTGCAGGGAGGAGCAGTTCCCTGGAGGCAGGCAACCTTGGCGACAGGTGCAGGAGGGGGAAGTGCCCTGGAGGTATTAGCATTTTATTTCCTTTGAATCAGCCCCATCTTCCTGACCCAATCATTCATTACCTACCCTGACTGTCCCTCCCCGAGACCCCAAGCCTCACTATGACTTATACAACAGATTCTTCTTGGTCTTAAAATGTTTTCACCAACCAAGATGGTTTCTCAGTCCATTTATGTGCTATACCCCTGGACTGCTAACTTCAAGCAATTGCTCTGCTCAGAGGAGAATTATTGCTACCTATTAATTTATGAGACTGTTTTGGAGAAAAAACTGAAAGATTAATTCATATTGATCCCAGAGGGGTTGCTTCTAATGGTTTTGTTAATCTACTTTGTGAGGAACCCCACTAAAGTTCATGAAATTTGCTAAGACCCACCAGCCCCACTCTCATCCAAATTTTGTTGGAAACAGACCTCATCCTGATCATTGGAGTTGTTAGAATCCACTTTAATTTTATTGGCAAGAATTAACATTTCTATAGTACTTCTGTTTACAAGGTGTTTTCTGCTTATCCATCTTTGAAATCATCGCAATAATCTAATGAAGGGACGTATCTGTTTCCTGCTGCTATTACTACAAATTGCAACAATCTTAGTACCTAAAAGCACACATTTATTTCATTTCCAGAAAATAGGTCTGACGCGCTAACCTGGTTCCTCCTGGAGGCCCTGGGGAGCATCTGAGTCCTGGCCTGGTCCAGAGCCCCAGGGCACCTGAGCTCCTTGGCTTGTGGCGCCTTCCACCTTCAGAGCCAGCCAGCCTGGTGCAGTCAGGGGTGCCCCCTGTGGCCTCTGCTCCTGTCCTCGGGCACCTGCCTTCCTCTCTCACATACAAGGACCTTGTGATTACATTGCCCATGCTGCCAGGCCCCCCGGGAGAATCTCCTTGTTTGAAGGTTCCTAATTCAATTGTGCTTTTGTCCTGGGAGCTAATGCAATCACAGGGTCCAGGGACTAAGACTGACATCTTGGAGGACAATGGTTCTGCCTAGCACAAGAAGCAGCATTTAAAATGTTTTCTTACCATTAGAGACAATGACCAGAGTAGGGTGCTGGGCTGTGGCTGGGGTGTGGCTGGAGGTGGGGCTGGGGTGTGGCTGGGGTGTGGCTGGAGGTGGGGCTGGGGTGTGGTTCGGGTGGGGATGGGTGAGGATGGGGTGTGGCTGGGGTGTGACTGGGTGTGGCTGGAGGTGGGGCTGGGGTGTGGTCAGGGTGTGGCTGGGGTGTGGCTGGAGGTGTGGTTGGAGTGTGGTTGGTTGTGGCTGGGCTGGAGGTGTGGCTGGAGGTGTGGCGGGGTGTGGCAAGGGGTGGCCGGCTGAGGCTGAGGGTGTGCTCAACATGCCCCAGGCCACGGGCTCAAGCCCCTCCACCAGAAGCTTTCACAGATGAGGAAAACAAGAAAAGGACTGAGACCCTGTGGTGGCTGCTGCCCTGGGGGACAGAGCCTTCTGACCCTGCCCAGGAGGCTCCGGCCTTCCAGAGGCCTCCACGCAACCGGAGCCTCGTGGTCAACCAGCCAGAGGTCAGACCTTACACAGCCTCGCTCGGATTTTAAAGAATAAAGATAACTTTAAAATTGAAGGTAAATCTAAATAAAAATTAAGCACATATACAATAATATTAATAATAAGGACCACTTTTTAAAGGTATTTAAAAACAAGAATAGACAATAAATTAAAACTACCTCCCCAAAATAAGAACTTTTTGAGCAAAGGACTTAAAATTCTTGTGTGCAGCAGATCAAGTTTATATTAAGATCATACTTTGTCAGGCATGAATATTAAAGATGTTAGACATCTACTGAAAGAAATGACATAGATTAATGCCTTCTAAACCAGTTCAAAATAGAAAATAAACCCCAATTTTCTATAAAAGGCAGAAATGAGTCTCATAAAAAAAGAAATGCAAAAAATCATGGTTAATAGAAAATAAAATGGAAGAAGATAGATCAAATATAGCATTAATCACAACAAATATAAAGGATATATTGTTTATTGAAAGACAGGGATTTTCACGTTATAGCTTTTTAAAATCACTATTCTATTTCAAGAAATGCTACATAAAAGTTGAAAATGGAGAATGAAAACAGTCAAATAAAACTCCTACAGTAATATACTATCAGACATTTACAATTGAAATCATTAATATTTCCTTGAATTAAAGTGACACAACACAATGCGTTGATTTAAAATTAATGACAAATAAGAATCACATTGTTAATGCAGCTCATGAACTATGAACCTTGACCCAAGCCCTTTGACCAGCATGCTAGCATTTATTTCCTGGTTATTAGAAAATACCCTGAAATGCCTTCTCTAGCTAGAAAAATAATCACTATGCCCACTTTCCAAATCTGTCTTCCCTTCTGCAGAATCATGAATAAACCCTCGCTTAAATGACCCCTCCGTGTACCTCTTGTAAAATAAATACATACATAGATGAAAAACTAAAATTGAAAACTACATTTTAAGAAGGCTGAAGAATGGCCCCATTCAGTCAAACAGTCGCTTGTTCTACATGAAGCAAATTGAGTCATCTCCAACCCAGTACTACCTCCACTGCGGAGTTCACGGTGGCTGGGATTTCCTTTTGTTTGTTTGTACTGAATCAGTGTTCTATTTCAGGGGGACAAATCTCCAAGCACATTAATCATTGGGTTAAATGAATTGCATTGTTGATCGCCTGGAGGAGACCTTAATTTCTCAAGCAGATAAGTCCATTTGAAAGCTCCCCTTTCCCAGCGGTTCTCAGTGGGTGGTCCCCTGACTCAGCATCACCTGAGAACCTAAGGGTCTGCAGAAGCAGTCATTCTGCAGAGGGCCCAGCCCAGCGAGCTGTGTTTTAATGCCACTTCCAAGCCAATCTGATTACTTGAGGACCGACTCTCTAAACGAATTCAAGATTGGCCCTCAAAATCCAAAAACAAAATCACAAAAAGGTAGGATACAATAATAGAAAGCAGTACTGGGTTTCTTGGGCTGGGTTTCCCTTATGCAGAGGCCTGAAGACTGAGATAAATATTGCCCTGAACTCTTTAAAAGTGCTGAGAAATACAGATAATAACTTCCATTTTCCTAAAGCGATTACCCATTTACAACAGGGCATTCTTTATCAGCGTAATCATGTTAGAATGTCTCCATCCTGACCTACTTGTTACACACAACAAGAAAAATAAATAGGCTTTTTAAATGGCAAATTCTTCTAACAGATGATCACTGGAAAGAGACCTACTGAATGGCGAGAGAAGAGTTTAGCGTTCATTTCCAAGTTTAGGGTTTTTAAATAAAAAGACCTTTTAATAGCTCCATGAGTAAAAGCTGAGTTGACATTTTAAAGTTAATATATTTGTTGTGTGTGTATTATTTGGAGGAGATGCCAAGAAGTTGGTGTGTTTAGGGTTCAGATCAGCTTTGGGATTTAACAAATTCAACTGTCAAACATAAACCTGTGGGTATTTGTCTTGAGTTAAACCTAAACAATTAATGTGCTATGTGAGCACATAAATTTACCCAAGCCGGCCAGGGAACCCATCACTCACCTTTAATCCCTTTTTAATCTTTGAGATGAAAGAGGAGACTTCAGGCCAGGATTCCACTAAAGTACTAGGGACAGATGCTGATTCCTAGGTAAAGATGTCAGAATTAGATCTTCAGCAGCAAACAGCAAATTCATTAATACAACAGTGAAGGCCAGAGAAAGAGGCAGAAGCCAAATTTCCTAAATAGCAAGTATTCTTTTATATTTTGAGACATATCAGCTGAAAAGAAACAATCAAGACTTGCAAATTGAACATTAAAAGCTCATGCATGTTTTCTTGTCATCAGTTCTTCTTCTACAAGTATTAAGAAAGAAAGGTAACCAAGAAGATGAGAATCTATAATCCATGTTACTTAGAGAATTGTCGAACCCATGATTTATTTTTAGGTTGGAAAATATAATGCTTAGACAATGTTTCTATTTGAAGGAAGTGTCATTGGATTCTTTTTTTTTTTCTTTTTTTTTGGTGGTGGGGATTGAACCCAGGGCCTTGTGCATATGAAGCAAGCACTCTACCAACTGAGCTATATCTCCAGCCCCCACTGGATTATTTTCTATATTTTTGACTCCTCAAAATAAGACCAGAACAAGCAGGAGACAAAGAAAAACTTAAACATCTACTAAAGACCCACTAAGTCTTTTTTCTAGTAATCTGAGCTATCCTAAATAAGAATAGATTACCTGGTAAAGTGGGAAGTTGCTATTTCTACAATAACCAGATAGGTAGATGGAGGAATCATGGAATTTCTGCATTACATGGAGAAAGAAAATAGGCTGTGTAAGAACAGGGTTCTGTGATCCTGGGCAGATTGCTTGAATATTCTGTTCTTTAATATCCTCATCTGTACATTAGAAATGAAATATTCACCTCCCAGGGCTGTTAGGTTTAAGTGAGATGAGGCTTACCACTCATGCCCAGCACATAGTAAGCACCTGGAAAGCAGGGGAGCCAGTAACAGAGGATGCTGTGGCTCAAATCTGCTCTGCAGAGTTCACACATTGGAAAGTTAGTCCCCACTGTGACAGTACTGAGAGGTGGTGGGACCTTGCAGAGGTGATCAGGTAAGAACAAGTCTAGTAACAAACGTGGTAATGGTGGGAGATCATCACCTGCACCATGATCAAGAAAGCTTTGTGACTAGCCTCTTTATCTTAATTAGGATTCTGGTTTTCCATTTAGTCTATTTGGTAAGCAATAAGGACATTGCATTTACAAGTCATTCCACCAAGCTGAGCCAGCTTCCAGATAAGAGTGGCCTTGGGGTCTTCGGTGATCTGTATAACTATCCTCTGCCTTAGTCCTCTTTCTGTTGCATAGCAGAATACCAGAGGTGGGGACTTATCCAGGAAAGACGTATAGCTCGTGGTTCTGGAGGCTGGAGCTTCAGGACCCAGGCTGCCGGATCTGACCAGCTGCTTCATGAGGTAGCAGAACAGTCAAAGGGCAAGTGACGGGGTGCCCAGGGCAAAACACAGGGGGCTGGCCTTGCTGCACAACAGCTGGCCAATGACCACTCCAGTCCCTGAAAGCAGCTCCAGCCCCTCTCATTGACCTAAGCATCTCTTTAAGGTCCCACCACCTCTCAGTGCTGACGCAGTGGGGACCAATTTTCCAACATGTGAATTCTGCAGAGCAGATTAGACAGTAGAATCCTCTTCTCTTTGCTCCCTGTTCCCTGGAGAAGCACCACACAGCCCCACCCATCAGCCCTGACCTGTGCCTCTGGGCAAGTGGCACACACCTCCCCATCCCGTGGTAAAGGGTGACTTGCATTGGCCAGCAACACACAAGCCGACACATACAAGCCACGCACAAGCGGAAGCTTGAAGGCACGTTGGTTATTTCTGGAAGCCATGCTGCTCTTCCCCTGAAACACCTGAAACAAAATATATTTACAGTCATTCCCTCTACCTGTGACTTACACTGCGAAGACTGGGGGCCCAGAGCCACAGCTGCCAGTCCGCTAGCTGACCACTGTAATGAAAGCAGGGAACGAATGCTCCTTAATGTGAATCAGTGGGGTTGCAGTTGTTGCTACTGAAGCAAATCTGAAAAATGAAATGTAAACCGATAAAGAGACTGGCCCAGGAAGCGAGGCCATGACTTAACAAAGACCTGAAATGGGAGCCATTGGCCTCAGAGCCAGCTGGTAGGAGACAAGAAAAATGCCACTGGAGGTGAGAAAAATGGTGAGTGAAGCTCAACAGCCACATGAAGGTTGAAGTGCCCTCCGTGAGGACAACTCCTAGCTGCTGAACTCCGGCTTCAGACAGAGACGGCAAGGCAAGGTTCTGAGAGGCTGCCCTGGGGGTTCATGTCAGGCAGCCTGCGACAAGTTACCGCAAGAATAGAAGGAACACAATCAAACCGGAATGAACGCAGAGGGACAGGACATGGAAAGCCTGCTAGCCGAGTGGAAAGACGCAGTTATTCATCTCTGGTTTTGTTTCTATTTTTCATCTACAACCAGGGTGAAAATACTGAGAAATACTTGAGCAACAAAACTCAGACCTGGTCACAAGGCAGAGACCGCATCTGAGCGTGGTCATCTCCTCCTAAGCTGAACACTATACGTGGTTTTGCAACACCCCGTAAACTCTTTACATCAGGAAAATGCTCAGGATAAAGAGAATGTGTGTATAGCTCATCGAGACAGCCAGTAAGCTCTAAATAAATCTAGGAGGCAAATAAATCTATGGGACACCAACAGGAGACTGACAGACTATGCTGGCAAAAGCCCCTGCAATCAGGAGTAAGGACTATGAAATCCCAAAACATGAGAGAACTTGGGGACACCAAATTTCTACCATGATATTATGCTGATAAGTCTGCCTGGTACCCAAGGAGGACATATTGCCCAATGCTCTCTTCAGATATTCAGGGAGGATGGTGGAAGAAGAAAGGACATCTCAGGAGATAAGAGCCATGGAAAACTGGACAGAGAGCTAGCAGAGGGCTAACTGAGGTTCACCAAGGAGTTGTTGTTACTGCATATTTTAGTCAGATTTTTGTTTGTCACTGTGACCAAAAGATCTGACAAGAACAATTTTAGAGGAGGAAAAATTTGGTGCTCATGGTTTCAGAGGTTCAGTCCGTGGTTGGCTGACTCCATTGCTCTAGGACTGAGATGAGGCAGAACATCATGGTGGAAGGGCATGTCAGAGGAAAGCAGCTCAGAACATGGCAACAGGAAGCAGAGAGAGTTCCCCTCACCAGGGACAAAATGTAAACCCCAAGGCACACCACCCCCCGCCCTCCCAGTGATGTACCTCCTCCAGCCATACCCTACCTGCCTACAATTACCACCCACTTAATCAGCAGATTCATGCACTGATTAGGTGAAGGCTCTCATGATCCAATCATTTCACCTCTGAATGTTCTTGTGTTGTCTCACACATGAGCTTTTGGGGACACCACATATCCAAACCACACATTCCATTAAAACTAACTCAGTCTATTTATTAGAAGATCAGAGTAGAGCTATAAAATAGTTATACACATCTAATAATTGCCTTGAACAATACACCAAAAAGCACTAATTTGAACAGTGTTTACTTCAACTACATGAGCTAGAGTTAAAAGTGTACTAATCCAAGAGCCGTACTTATCTGATATTTAAACAGACTGAATCAGTAATTTTTTTCAGAAACTCAAGCATAGGAGAAATAACATCAAAACTTTTTTGAAGTAATATCTGGCTAAAATAAAATTTCACTGACCTTAAGTTCAGGACATTAAAACTTCCTTACATAATCAAGTTGATGTCTGACAATCTTTGTCTTAACATTGGAGAATTTAATCCATTTACATTTAATTACTATCACATTTGTTTCAACATACCATTTTGCCATTTTAATATTTATCTATGTTATGTTCCATTACAGACACCTCTTGGAGATTTGGTGGGATTGGTTTCAGACCATGCCATAATGCAAATATCTCAATAAAGTGAGTAATGTGAATTTTTTGGTTTCCTAGTGCATGAAAAGATTACATGTACTATACACTATTAAGTGTGCAGTGTCATTATGTCAGTGTTACGTGTTATATGTCATTGTGTCTAATTAAAGTCAATTTATTGCTAGAAATGCTAATGATCACCTGAGCTGTTGCAAAAATGATGCCGATAAAGTTGTGCAATTTGTACAGGGTTGCCACAAACTTTCGGTTTGTACAAAACACAGGATCTATACTAATAAAGCCTAGTGAAATAATAAAATGCCATGTGCTTTGTTTACCCTTCTTGCCTTCTTAGAATTAGTCAATAATTTTTATTATTTATGTAATTCTATTACTCCACTTGTCTGCAGATTCTTTCCTTTCTAGGATTTTGGTCTTAGCGTCCTAGTGACATTGGCAGCTCAAAGCTACAGCTGTATTTCCTCGAGACATTAAGACTATTGCCACCCACCACCACCACTCTATACCCTGAGGCCATGGTTTGGCAAATGCTCTTGAGGAAAATGTCAGTGCTGCTGTGAATTTCACCTTGGGGTGCTTCTCTTGCATCAGCAGTTGTGGCACCTGACATTGCCTGTGATTGTTGCCCTCCAGTGGTTATGCAATTTCTAAAAAAGGCATTTTGTCTACCTTGTATTTGTGTTTGGGAAAAGTGTTATTGTGATACAAGGTATTCTCTTATGTCTGGAACCAGAATATTCTCTGATTAACTCAAGATATTCTCTTTGTTCCTAGTTGTGAGTGTTTTATTACAAAATACCAGTTTAACTTTTTACATTTTTAGCACACTGGATTTGTAAAGCTTTTTGAACTTGTGGTTTCATGTGTTCCATCATTTGTCCACTAATTCTCAAGCACCTTTTCTACCATTGCTTTTGTGTCATTTCCTTCCTTCTCTCCTTTTAAGATTTGATTATACAAATGTTAGCTAATTCACTATTATTCATGTACTTCTTCTTTTTCATATTTTTTCCATTTCCTTTGTTAGTATTTTCTAACTTATTTTCAGAAAAATAAAAACAACCTATGGCTCCTGTCTTTTCTTAAGCAATTAAACCCACATGTCCTCATCCTGATTTCAGATATTTTCCTTTTTGATTTTTCAGTTCTCTGCTATTATCCTTCATTTTAACACTTATCATTAATGTATTTTAATCAGAGATATTTTAAAGTCTTGTTAACTGTAATATCTGAACTACTTGTAGGATCATTTGTTTTCTCTTTATTTTTGCTTATTGTATCTAGTCTTCCAGTGTGCCTGGTCAATTTTTATTATATACTAAGTACTGCACATAAAAGTTTAGAGAGATAATTTTATTTTATTTTTCCTGGACTTTCGTTTAACTTTGCTTCTGATTATGTTGGAAGATCACCTCCATCTTGTTGGGACCTTTGATTCAAATCTGGGTTTAAGTTGTTGTGGATGTTCTTCTGTATTCTCTTCACTTTTCTCCTTCATGAATAATTTTTTTGAGATTATAAGCAAAAATTTGGGAACTTTCCAAGAGCCCTCTGGGTTCAAGGACCCAGAACTTTACTTTTAGTCCCCCAGCCCCAGATGGCTGCCAAAGTTCTGCACAGCTCATCAACCTCTTGGAGGCTCTTTACAAATTCACATGAACTCTCCATGGGGAAAGCATCACTGAATGTGTGATTGCTCTCTTTCTGGTTCTCTGATCTCTTGCAGCTTGGATAAGTGCTGGCCCCAAAAGATGAGAAAGAACCAATTCCTTCTTTTTCTCTACTTTCACATAAGGATAGCAACCAGAATGTAAAATGATAACTTTAATACATTAGAGTTTAGCTGTGAACAGCCCCAGGTGGAGCAAGGGAAATGATGACTTGCTATTGCTGGTTCCTAAAGAAGGCAGAGCATGAAGTCTTGGCTGGAAATGGGATCACCATTTCATCACTTTTCACCTAAGGTATTTCAGTTTCTGCCTGTGGTTCTGGAGTGATAACTAACACATGCCTACTCTTTCTCTCAAAAGTGGCCCAGTTTAAAATATAAATTGTTCAGTTCATCCTGGCTATGAATACTATTTAAGCTGTATAGAAAAATGGCTCAGGACATAGAGGAGTGAACACACTTCAGAAACCAAACACCTGTCAGAAAAACAGAGGAAGGAAACAGCATACCGTGCCCTGGCCAGAAAAGAGCAGAGAAGGGTCTGAGACAGAGCCAGTGACAGAGACTGAGACCCTGGAAGCATTGGAAAGCCACTTCTGGGCAACAACTTGATCAGAGAAGACTTTGGAATGATAATAATTCATATGAAAAATGATGTTGACATAAACAAAGGCATAGGGAATAAAGAAAGAGCCTAGAGTATGGATTCCAGAAATATGCAGGAAGCAAAATGCAATCTTACCGTGGGATAGAGGGCATGGAGGAATGGAGTGGAGGGTGCCTCCCCACGCTCAGTCCAGCTCAGGAGACTGAGCAGGTATTTCTAAGAAAATTTACTGAAAAGTTTATTAAATGAGTACTTTCTACCGAGAACAACCCATTCTACTATTGTTACAGGAATAAGAAAAGACCAAGGGAGGTCGGGGAAGAGAA
The DNA here is from genome assembly GCA_020662805.1 of Glaucomys volans. Taxonomy (NCBI): domain Eukaryota; kingdom Metazoa; phylum Chordata; class Mammalia; order Rodentia; family Sciuridae; genus Glaucomys; species Glaucomys volans. Next base: position 18,844 of record JAJEJO010002551.1, read on the forward strand.
TGAGAAAACAAAAGGAACACAGTTCTGTCCTTATTTCTGAAATAGGAGCAGCTGGGCATGAATATTTCAGGGCATCTATTGTCATGGAGAAAGGAACACCCTCAACACACAGGCGTGGTTCTCCCTGGAAAGGCAGCCTCCCAGCTTGGCTTCCACAACATAATGCCCCAGATCACACAGCTTCAGCAGCAGAAATGCCCTTCTCCAGGACTGAAGTCTGGAAAGTTCAATGTCAAGGTACAGCGCCCAGTAAGGCTCCCCATGAGGACTCTAGCTTAGCATCGAGTCCACTCAGGCAAGGGCTCTCTTCCTCTTATCTGAGGTTGCAGTCCTATTAATTAAGGGTCCTGCTTAATGAATTCATCTCACCTCCTAGAGACATGCTCACATTGAGAGTTTGATTTTTGGGAGGGCACACATTTTGGGTTCATATCAGGTCCGTCTTTCAGTTCTTTTGCGATCCTCTCTGTGTCATTTCGGGTTTGTGTTTAATCAAGAGGCCGAGGGGTAGTGGTCATCCACTATCCAGAAGACAGGAATTCACCCAGCGCTCCTAATGGCCTTCTTGGAAAGGAGACTGGGAGACACAGAAGTTCCGGCTTCCGAAGAGAGGAAGTTAAAAACATAAGTTGACACAGTCACACCAGCAGCGGGGAATTGCCTCATCTTCTGAGGCCTGTCAGGAGTCACCTCTGAGCCTGGGCACAGGAATCGACCCTGGCAGCACAACTGCCAACTGCAGACCCACCATGCAGAGAGGCCCGCGTGCTGCACTATTTCCCTCATCCGTCTCTCCTACCTTAGGAGGCATTTTTGAACAGTTTTATTGAGATGTACCATACATATGAGAAAATTCTCACTTTAATTATACCATTCAACAGCGTACCACCATCTCCTCATTCTAGAGCAGTCCAATCACCCTAAAAAGCTCTGTACCCCTTACCCTCACCCCTACTTGTCTCCCTGTCCTCATGAACCACGGATCTCCTGTTTCTAACAATATGCGTTTTCAAAATTACATTGAAAATGCATAGCTTGCGTTTATTTCCCTATTTATTTAGCCTTAATTAGCCTTTATTTAGACTCAAAGAAATGACAGTTTCCATTCCAGCATCAGGGCCTTGGATACCCCAGTTTTTAGGGTTTTTTTGTTTTTTCTCAGTAGAGTTCCCTCACGTGGATGGTGACAGAGAAAGAACCCGGTGGGTTGAGCCATCATTGTAGGTTTTCATTCGCTAAGACTCAGTTGCACTGCTGCTACCTCACTCTGAAGAGGTGGGCACCCAGAGAGCCCCCAGTGAGAGCGCCAACCCAGCAGTTCTGCTTATCAAGGCAATTTTGAATGGCAGTTTGACAAAATAAAAACAGAAAGAAAAGGAGGGAAATCTGCCCAGGGCTCTGCCTCTGTCACAAATAACCCTCTCTGCTCTTCCCTCTGGTGTGAAACGCAGGCACGTCTCCCGGTTACACAACCGGACAGGACCATGTGCGTCCCTGGCAGTTCAGCTCATTGAATCAACGTTAGTGCCTGATTAACTGCATCGCTCCCAGAGGTGATGGGTTTTCTAAGGCTTATGCAAAACTTCCTAAGACTTTTTTCTATTGTTATCTAAAAATAAATACTTACTGAACATTAAGCGTACATTAGATAATAGGAAAAAGGAGGAGTCCTAGGCATGGCCTGTGGGGTTGAGAGACTAGGACGGGACAAGGGGACCAGTCAGCGTTGACAAGGTGCACTGGGGACAGGGCAGAGAATGGGCAGGGAGTACACCAGAGGCGGCAGAGCAGCAAGCCTGTTCTGAAAAAGAATACTTTGTAATTGTCACGACTGGTTTTTAATCACACTATTTAGTATCTCTCACAATTCTTAGCAATATTGAAGAAAAAGAGGAGATTTTTATATTTCTCAAACTCAGACATGAAGTTCGAAAATCCATCCCTGAATTTTTATTCATTGTGCTAAATAAGGGACAGCATGAAATCTGTGCTGTGACAGTCACAAGCAGTAGTGCCTGGAAAGACCAGAGGAGAGATTTCTTCTGGATAACCCAGGAGGGCTTCAGGGAGGAGGCAGTGACTGAGAAAAGAGGATTGAGGTTTGTGTGGAGCTGGACAGGCAGGCGCAGAGCCCAGGCAGGGAAAGGCAGGGTCTGAGTGGGGTGTAGAGGTGCACAGGATTGCCAGTGATGTCAGAGGCCTCAGGGTCAGGGCTGCTTCCTTCCACCCTTCCCAGGGAGAATGCTGAATGGCAGGGGACAGACTGAGGCCCCGCAGAGGTCACACTCCGTGAAACAGCACCAGGAGTGAAAAATGGCTGCAACCCTATGGAAGAGCCAAGGGGAAAGAGGGGAGAGGTGATCATGCCCCCCAGGAATCCAGCTCCACAAACGAGAGAAGTGACACCCTTCACAGAAGCAAGGACCCAGGATGAAGAGCCAGTGTGGAAGACAAGGTGACTCAGGCGGAGGACTAACATGGCGGAGCCAATGTCAGCATATGGGGCATGGGACTGCAAGCCACAGGCTCTGTGTGCCCTCCTCACCTGTCAGGAAGCGCCTCGGTCATCCCAGGCTGGCCTCCCAGCCTTCAGGGCTAAGCACAGGCCCTCAGCAAGCCAGGGGACCAGGTGTCAGGTTCACACCCAGCCTTCACTCTCTCCCAGAAGGAGCCGCTGACATGAAAACTGATGGAAAGGAGTCCAGACGCCCAAACCCACCAGGCCCACATCACCCTAAGGGGCTCCTCTAGCCTCTTCCACTGGACATACCCCATAATGCACAGAACAACCTGTCTCAAAATTAGGATCAGGACCAAAACCAGCTCTCTAGGAAAGACCACAGAATGACATTTTAGAACAGGCCCAGTTCTTCAACTGACTAGCTTTCCTCTTTGACCTTAAATTTGTCTCACCTGAAAAATGAATCCAAGAATAATTTTCATTTTATTGTGAGGATTGAACTTAAAAAAAATTGTATTTAGATTACCTGGACTGGTTCCTGGAGCAGACTCCATCCCCCCCTTCCTAGTGAGGAGGAAAGAGTGTGGTTACCAAAAGACCAACCCATCAGTTCATCAGATGAAGCAAGATGGGCCCCGAAGGCGGGATGAGGAACTCTGAGGGGAACAGCGCCTGAGTTCAGGATGCCAGCTGTGACTGACGCAGACCTGGGAATCTGGCTGTGCTATTTCATTTCCTATATGTGTTTCATTTTGCCCTACAAGATTAGAAACCCTCTGAGAGCTGATTGCACAAGTCATTTGGCGTCTCTGGCTCTCAAGTACAACACATGAAGCAGCACAGTACAATAGGGTGTTGGATCCATTGGCTGGGGCTGCTGTAACAAAGTCCCAAAGGCTGGGGCACTTGGAAGAAATTTATTTTCTCACGGTTCTGGAGGTCAGGATGTCCACAAAGTTGGTTTCTTCTGAGTCCTCTCTCCTTGGTTGGTAGATGGATGGCAGTCTATTTCCTGTGTCGTCTTGGGGTTCTCTCTCTGTGTGTTTCTGGGTTCCTCCTCTTCAGAGGCACCTGTCCTATTGGATTAGAGCCCAACCCAAAAGACCTTATTTAAACTTAAAGATCTTATGTCCAAATATAGTCATATTCTGAGGTGCTTGGGGTCAGAACTTCAGCCTGTGAATATGAGGGGACAAAACTCAGCACACAGCAGGCGCTTACCATTAAACAGTTCTCCCCAGTTTGCACGAGTCTAAATCTAGTGATCTTCACCCTGTCGCACCACCTCTCTGGACCAGGAGGGGTTGACAGGGGCCAGCAACCTCGAAGACCACACCAGCCACCTGTCTGTTACCTGTGCTGGATCACAGAGTGAGCAAAGGCACACTCACCTACTGTCACCTCCGAGAAAGCAGAAGGCCACGCAGTGGAAATATGGCCCTGGTTTTGTTTTCAACTGAAGTTAGCGCTTTTGTTATAAAACCTGTTTTGATTTTTCTGATGAGAAGCCCTGATTAGCAGAATCATCCTTTTTGATATAAAAATAACATCCCATTAACCATTAAGAAATTTGGTTTCCGTAAACCAAATATTCCAGTGGAAAACACAGGAGAAAGGAAATAAAGACACAGTCTGTGACAGGGCACCTCTGGCAGGCAGGGAACCAGGTGCTCTGAGATGCTTCCCACCCCTGATCCTCTGGGACACTTGCCTCTTTCGACCACCGGGGTGTGTGGGGTAGTGCCAAACACACAGTAGCTTTTCAGTACGTGTTGGGTTTAATTAAGCTCATTAAGCTTCACCACTCAGACTATATATTATTGAGCACCTCTTAAAACACCATCAAAACTACCTGTCTCCAGCCTCTTGGCTCCAGCACCGTGCTCACAAATCCTTAGAACAGGAATGTGGAAGGGGAAGAGGGAATGTGATATCCTGTCCTTTTAATGAGAACTTGTTACCAAATAAGGATACAATCTCATTCATATTCTCTCTCACACACACACGCTCTCTCTCCTCTCAAAATTTTAAACCTAAAAAGCAATTTGATTCTATGGAGAAAGGTCAAATGTTCTAATTCTCCCACCCCCACACTTCAAAGCTATCATTTAAAATGCCTAAGTAATTTCTATTAAACCAACCTCTTAAAATAAAAAGTGCCACACGATGCAGATAGAGCTCCTTTGGGACTAGAGATTCCACGATGGATTTCCTATAAATCGATGTGGGCACTTTCTAGCATGCACCTGAGGTGGGGAGCCACAAGTCCTGCTGGGCAGAGTTTATCTGAAATGCCAGCTGATTCCCACTCGGGCTGGCCCTCTCCAGAGTCCAGGTGAGATGCAAGTGGTGGACGCCTCCTTCAGCTTGACTCCTGAAGATCAAGAATAGCTCTTGCAGGTAGGGAGGCCCTTGTTTATGGGAAGGCACTGCAGAAACCTGTTGTGAGTGAGCAGGTAGGACTCGCTTTAAGAAAAAAGGTAATATTTTGTAGTTCTTGTAAGTGGGATTCAAATATTTTTCATTTTCAGATAACTCATAGCTATTGTATGGAAACACTACTGATTTTGTACATTACTTTTGTATCTGCAAATTTATTAATTCTAAAAAAAAAAGAGAGAGAGAGAGAGAAAAGGTAAGTAGGAATGTCTGTTTCCTGCCAAGAAACACCTCCTGAAATTCCCGCTGCTTCCTGCACTGTGATCCCCAGGTATTCTGCTATGACCTCAATTCCCCAGATTTCCAAGGTCCCAATCTTGTTCTTCTCTTTCACCCAGACCTTGCTCAATATGTATATACTGGATTCAAAATAAAACTGGAATGTAAGTCTTGAAATTCAACCCACTCCTTTATTAAAAATTTTTAAATGAGACACACGAGTGCAATTACTAAATACAGAATGAAAGCCTTAATCAGTGACACTCGGAACTTGAACAGGAGACTGGTAGTTCCTAGTCCATCCCTGCTACTCTCTGACGTTCCACTGGGCCCTGCAGTTAGTAACTAATGCCATGAAGTCCACATATTTGCAATTTATGCTGGATCTTAAAAATGAGTCATTGCATTCAGGAAAGATTTGAGCCTAATTTCAGATGCAGAGTACACCAGTCTAGTAAGCCAACAAACTGGAGTTTCTGATGTGTTCTGGCCACACCGCCAGCTCATTGTTCTGCCCTCTCCTTACTCTCCTGTCACCCAGAAAGCGGGCACAGCTGCAGTGCATGGAGGGCTTTCAGCTACCCCCTGACTCCACCACTGACATACAACCAGGTTTTCATTTATGGCAGGATAATACTTTGAAATATTAGCTTGTGTTCCTTGATCCTTGCCCCAGTTATTCAGCTGAAGCATTTTTTATTCATTGCTTTGGAGAAGATATAACCTAGCACAAGGCTAAAAGAAAAAGATAAATGGAGTCAATTCTTATTGTAAAAGCCAACTTTTCAGGAAGGAATGGAAAAAAAAATAGTAAGCAAGAGTCTTGAGAGTAGACTCAATAAAGAAAGTCAGGTTGTCCTACTCCCAAACCAGACAAGAGCACCCTCCCTGCACCTGGGGTCAGGGAGTCAGGGAGTCAGGGGAGGAGGGAGACAGTTGATTCAAGGCAGCTTCCAGGGCCTTCCAGTAGTTTCCTGTCACTCAAAGTGCTCAGCATCTCAGAAACAGACTGGGGTTTTGTTTTCCAAGCTCCAATAATTTCATTTGGTTCAAAGATTACTCCCTTCCCCCTTTTGCATCTGTAGGGAAAAGAAATACATTGGCTGCACCCATCACTAGGGTCCATAGTGAAAGACAGATTAACAAGAGAAAATGGACGCTTATTTAAGTTTGTGATATGAGATCCTTCAGAAGGAACAGGGAAGCCTTTATATATATATGTATATTTCCCTCCTAGGTTTGATGACGTGGACGGTCGTAGAGAAGCATAATTGTCACTCCAGGAGGGTCCAAGGAGATCCCCGAGAAGGGAACCCCAACTCAGGATGAGGGGTCCTTGACATCCACGGCAGAAAAGGGTTTCAGCTCATGTCAGATACTGAGCACAGAGATTTGCTTAGGAAGGAGAGGATCGCACACCCCCAGGGAAAGAGAGGGCAGGGCGTCCGTCAAGCAGGGACCGCAAGGCCTGGGAGCAGTTCCCACCTTTGGAGACAGTAGCGAGGCTGCTGAGCTGGAGGCGGAGTCAGGGCGGCCGGCGCAGGCCTGCACCTTTTGCTTGCTCCTGCGCATTGCTCCCTTGTGCTCCTTCTTGCGGATGAGGACAGGGACACAGGGACACTGGGGGCTCACAAGTTTTCCAAGTTTTCCTGGCACTTCTCTTTTGAGACTCAGGCCTTTTTTCCCTGAATCCCAGAAGTCCTCCCTCAGGATGAAGGGGTGTGTGCTAATGACAATAAACTGGGGTGCGGGCCTCTTCAAGGCCTGTGTGCTGCTCGCTCCCTGTGCCTCTGGATCTTCAGAGGAAAGGTTGTTCCTTTCTTTCTGGGAATAGGGAGGCCGCCACTCAAATGTGGGTCTTAGGACGCGCTTCAAGGGAAGTTCAGCGAATCCCTCCGGGTTTTGTGACCCCTTTCACAAGACCGGGGTGAGCGGCCCCCTGCTTCTGCAGGGTCCTCAATTGTCTTTAGCTTAAAATACGAAGAGCTGAAGCATCAAGGGGTTTCTCGGAGGGGTCTGGTTTTCCAGGGTGCCATGTGGCCTTCCTGGGCCCCTTGCCCCTGCATGTGCCCGCCCATTCTGGCGGATCCCGGTCTTCTTACGGTGGTCCTCCATTCCTTCCTTGTACCACAGAGCTTTCGTTGGACTCGTTGGCCAGTATGGCAACCCCTTTGGGTCCTAGTGAACCGTCCATTTCTCCCCCACCACCTGCCTCATGGGAAACTCTGGGGGACTCTTCCAGGCCTTCTTTGCCTACTTTATCACACATGTGACATTGTAATCTAGTAAGAAATGTATATCAGATCTTTGTCCCCAGTTTCCCACGAGAGCCTGCGGTTGCCCTCAGGACATACTGAGAAAGAGGGGGGAGAGGACCATCTTCTGTGTTTCCTATAAACCCCTTCCAACCAGACCCCTACTGAAACCGGTCAGGGGGGTCCTGCTGGGCCCCTGGGGAGCTTCAGGAGGCCACAGGTGGAGCCAACTGTGATTGGAGGGTTGCAATGCAGTCCCACCCCCTCGGCTTGGAGAGACCGAGCGGGCCACACCAATGGCCATGAGTCAATCAGGCTGTCACAGGAACTGCCTTGAAAATAGGAGGACAGGTCCTGGAGCTCTGGGGTTGGTGGGGGCAGGGACTGGGAGGGCAGTGCTGTTGGAGGACCCAGGCTTGAACCCAGACGAGTGGCATTTCCTGCTGGTCTCAGTGCCCCCTTTGGACTCCTCACACTTCTTTCATTTCTGTTTTTCACACTTATTTCCCTTCTTTAAATCCTTTACAGTCACTATGTTGATTGTGAAGTTAAAACCCTCAGGCAGTGTAATTATAAATGCAAAGTGAGTATTAAATGGAAACAAGTGAAGCTGGTTCACACTTCTCTTTTCACTAACGGTCTTGCAATAACATGAAGTTTGGGGTTTCTTTTCCCCCACGGCCGGGCTGCTCCTGACATTCAGAACATTCCTTTAACACAGACAGATCTAAGGCCCCGTTTTCTCTGGTCTGTGGAGACCATCCCTTGTCTTTCTTTATTAAGTCATAACTTGTCATGGCATACTTTTTTCTTATTAAAATATTTATTTTTGTTCTCAGGTTGTTGAGGATCGTTAGATATTTATGCTTTAAAGAGCCAGGGAGTACTTGAAATGGCATAAGATGCCTTCCTGCAACCTGAGTTTCAGCCAGTAAGTAATATTGTCAGTGTGGTGCAAAGAGGAACGGAATCAGACTACCTCTGATCAGCTCTTCCTTAAAACAGAAATGTCACCATCCTGACTTAGAGTCCTCCTCCAAGGCTGGCATCAGGACAATACGCTCCATAATTAAAACCACCCACTGACCCCATGCAGGCACAAAAGGCAGAGCATAGGAGCTGGTGGCCCATCGGGTGGGAAGGGCTGAGCCTCTACAGAGGCCACTGGGCTGCATCTACGTAGGTGTTCCACAGCTCGCAGACACCAGGATCCAGCAGGCAGAAGAGAAACGCAAAGGCAGCGCAGAGGGCATAGCTGGGCGGAAAACGGAAGCAGCACCAATGGAAGAACACGGGATGAAGGGGGAGCCCCTTCTGGAATGTCAGCTTCTTCAAAAATGATTTCATTCCCCGAGGTTCTTAATACCTGTCACTGGAGACTTTGAAAACCAAATGCAAAGGTATTGCCAAAATGGTGGACGTGGGAGGTGAACACCCCTGGGATCGTGGTTCTCACTTTATAGGACATGGCAGGGTAACTGGGTCTCGGAGGTGCTGTCCCAGTTCTCGCTTCTCTGATTGTCATCCCTTGCTCACCGTTTCATCCCAGGCCTTCATTTCATCACCCTCCATGATAAAGAAGAGCTCTGACCCCAAAGGAGATAACAGTCAGCCCCATGCGTCCATGGGTGCTGCATCTGAGGACCAAACCAAACACAGATTGTAAATATTCAGGGAAAAACTCAGGTTTGTTCCAAATACAAACTTTTTTCCTTGTCATTATTCCCTAAGCAAAGCAGTGTAACAACAATTTACGTGGTATTTACGTTGTAGAAGGTATTGTAAGTCACCTAGAGATGATTTAAAGCATATGGAAGAAAGTGTGCATCTTATATGCAAATACTACACGATGGTCTATAAAGGACTTTGAGTATGCACAGAGCTTGTTTTTCTCAAGGGTCTTGGAACCAGTTCCCTTGGATACACAAGGAAAACTGTAGGTGCTTTAGAAGATTCTTCCTTTGCTACCCAAGAAGAATGTATGCTTAATACTAAAATACACACTCCTCTGGGACAAGGTTCAACAAACTTTTCCCACAAAGGACAAATTAATAAATATCTTAGATGTTGTGAGTCCTCTGATTTCTGTTGCAACCACTTCGCTCTGCCATTGCAGCCCAAAAGTAACCAGACTGTGCTAGTCAGCTTTCCATTGCTGTGACAACATACCCAAGAAAAACAACTTAAAGGAAGAAAGGTTTATTTTGGCTCATGGTTTCTGAGTTTTTAGTCCATGGTCAGCTGACTCCATTGTTCCAAACATCATGGTAGAAGGTCATATGAAGCAGAGCTGCTCAGTTTCTGGAGACCAGGAAACAGGAGAAAGTAAGGAAGGGACTGGGCTCCCAAGATCTCCTCCAAAGTCACCCCTTAGTGACCACCTCTTCCAATCAGATCCCACCCCCTATGGTTTCCACCTCCCCCAAGAGCAAGTGGGAACCAAATCTTCAATACATGAGGCTTTAGGGGACATTCCAGATCCAAACTACAACACAGGCCACAAATAATTAACAGACATGGCTGTGTTGCTAATAAAGTTTTATTTGCAAAAACAGGCTGCAGCTCATATTCAGCCCTCTGGCCATGCCATGCCAGTATCTGTATCAGAGGATGTAATTCTATATCTCATTTCAGCCCTTCATTACAAACTAGAGAAAGCAAAATATTTCTCTCAGCATACCCAAAGCGACTTTTAACCATCTTTAGACCATCTTGAGGGGATCCTTAAAAAAATTAGGTGTGTACTTACAGAAGGTCATCTTCACCACCATACACAGAGGACTGCTGGAAATAAAATGACGTGGATGAGATACCTGCCGGCCCCACATTTTTCCATTCCTGTGTCCTGAACCACACCACGGATTCTCATGGACACGATTTTCCTACCTTTAGTCAGTTCTGTGTTACTTAGAATCAAAATCCTACACACTCAGCTAAGTCAATTTTCACTTACCTGAGATTTACCACTTACTTTACCACTTAAGGTATTACTACCTAACCTATTTCCCATAACTTTTATTATTTGAACCTGACTACCTTTCGTGAAAATCCATCAGACATTTGTCATAGATGTCTCTTTGGACTTACACAGAGATGAACAGGTTGAAGTCACTTTTAAAACCATTAGCATTTTACACATGCAAGAGAGAGGTTCCTTTGTGTACAACTTAGAAGTGCGAAGTGCTCTTTTATTATAAAGTTATTCCTCACTACAATGCTGTGAGATGGCCAGGAAAGTTGTCATTGTCCCCAAGAAACAGAACACAACTGTGCCACTCCTGCAAGGAGTCTGTGCTGACAGACTGAAGAAATCTCGCATGGTGCTCTTTGAACTCCATTTCCCTCTTCTGTATGCGCCACAGGTACTTTTCCATTTTTTCCTTCCTGTGTGTCGGACTGGAGCTCTGGTGACCACTCTACTTCTGCCATCTCCTCCACATACAAGACTTCTCACCATGTGAAAAGCAAGATGTGCTGCGTCTCATGTGAGGGGCCCTGGAAAATCAGTTGATGAGGCTTATGGAGGACTGCGTGTTCAGAGGGTCAAATCCACGCTGAGTGACAGCTGGAGACAACCTAGGATGGGGCAGGAGAGTAGCTTTGTGTCAGTGTTGGAACTCCATTCTCTGGACTTCTTGCTTGATTGTGCATTGCCCATTGTGTTAGGTTGGTGCTGGAGAAACAATGGCCGAGATGCATCTGCAGAATCTGCAGTAATCTGTTGTCACATGAGGACATGAAGATACCCAGACTTCCCTGAATACAAACATTTTGAGCTCTGAACTTTGGAAACAGGAAGATCTACATAGAAGTACAAATATCCAGCTGAGTATGTTCATCAGCTTTTTGTAGCTGTAACCAAAATACCTGACAAGAACAATTTAGAGGAAGGAAAGTTTATTTTGTCTCAAGTTTCAGAGGTTCAGTCCACCGACGGTCAACTCCATTGCTCTGGAGTTGAGATGAGGCAGAACATCATGGCGGAAGGACATGGTGAGAGGTGCTCGGTACCTGGCAGCCAGGAAGCAGAGAGGACACAAAGAACCAAGGTCAAGATATTTAATCCCCCAGGGCATACCCTCAGTGACCTGCTTCTTCCAGCCACACCCTACCTGCTTTTAGTTACCACCCGGTACAGTTCCCTCAAATTTTAATCCATTGAAAGGATTAATCCACTAATTAGCTTATAACTCACATAAGCTAATTATTTCATACCTTATCGCTGCTACATTGTGTCCTAAGCTTTGGGAGAATACCTCTTATTTAAATAATAGCACAGGGACTCATTTTTCCCTTGAAACAAGTGGAATGGGGCATCAACCTTCCAAGCTGGCATCACAAAATGATCAGGAGCACGGGGGGCCTTGAGCTCTTCCAGCTCTGTGGCTGAGTCAATTGCTCCCAACGGCGATGTTGGGACGGGCCAGTCCCCCTTGCTCAGACTCATTCTTCTTCTTTGGTTGTTAGAAGATGGCTGGATTTTTCAACTTCATGAAAACAACTGAATTTTGCAACTCCTGGGTCCCAAAGTGCTTTATGGCTTTCTTTGGAGAAAAAAGAACATGACTTAAATGTGCCTCTCAATTGCACTTGATTGGGCCTGGGGACAACGATTTCCAGTGTAAGAATCCAGGATATTCCCACTCCCAACTCCAGGCCATTGAGGGCGTAGGTGCGGGTGCGTGTTTCATGTGGTCCTTCTGTCTTAGGGGCCATTGTGGTTGCAATTGTCACCTTCACCATCATCCTCACCACAGCTGAATCAATGAGCAATTACTCTACTGGCGGCATTACCTAAGCAATTGATAAACGACTGTGAGACAACCGATTACCAAAACGATGGGCCTCGTTCAGATGCACACACTGACATCTCTGATCAGGTCTCTAGATGTCTGCAGTCTGGAACAGTTCGTCAGTCCTTCCTTGACTTTCATAACTTCTGACACTTTTGAAAGTTATGGTCCAATTATTTTGTAGAATGTGCCTCAATTTGAGTTTATGACGCTTCCTCCTGATTAGATCCAGGGTTTGCATCTGTGGCAGGAACATCACAGATGGCTTCGCTGCAAACTGTCAGCTGACAAACAGTTTTGATTCATGTTATCATGACATGTTCACGTGGATCACGGATGAAGATGGTGTTGCCACTAGAAAGTCTCCCATTTTCTCTTTTGTCATTAGTAAAAATGGTGTGAGGGAGACAATTGAAAGTATGTAAATATCTCTTTCTTCCTCAGAATGTTAATTTATTCACTTATGCTGATCAATATGGATTTATGGTTTTTGCATTTTCAGTGGTTATAATATACGTTCATAATTATAATATACACAGTTATATTATCTTCATTTATTTTGTTTCTTTTTTTAGTTTTTGTTTTTTTGGTTAATTAAATAAAGTTTTAGTAGTGAATGTGTGCATAATCATCATCATTTATTTCGATGGTCAAATCATTCCCATTTTGTCCTGTGTGAGATCCTTCAAGATGATTTCTGTGTCCTTTTGACAAGGTTCATCCCTCTTTCAGCACCTACTTATCTTCTGTCACAAAATACTTCACGTTCTATTTCCTCTCAACCAAGTCTGGAATTTGGTCATTTTCCCAAGAAGTTTTCTTTTTAGTGGTATTTAGAAGCCAAGATATGGGTGCTAAGTGTGCTCACTGTTAGGGCAGTCCTGCTCCCGGGCCACAACAGCAGACGGAGTTGGGTAATACCCCCCCTCCACACACACACGCACACATTTATGCCTGTGGGTATTACCATGAAACTGTCTCTCAGGATCTGAGAGGCGGGACTCCTCACAGTTACCAAATTCCTGGATGCTCAAGTCCCTTACATAAATTTGTGGAGTATTTGCATACTACCTACATGATCCTCCCAGTTTTAATTGCCTCTAGATTACTTACAAAACTAACACAAAGTAAATGTTATGTAAATAGTTGTATTATGTGCTGTTTGGCAATAATGAGAAGGGGGAAAAGGTTGTACCTACTTGGAACAGACGATTTTTTAAAACGTTTTCAACCTAGGGTCGGATAAATTTGTAGGTGCGGGACCTTCAGCTACAGAGGGCTGACTGTATCTATCTGCATTTATTAAAAATTACAATTTCATTCCAGTACCTCCAATTCCAATATTTTCTCTGACAGTGAGAACTTGGCTGCTGTCAGCCTTGATACAGGACCTATTGATCAGTCTACCATATGTAACCAGTCCTTCATCTCCCCTCCTCAGCCTACCTGAGGTCGGACACCCCTGTGCTGGGCTACCTCCTGTACGGATGTTCTCCTCTGCTTACATGGGCTTTGACCCTCAGCTCCACCACACACACTCACACACAGAAGGACCCTCCACAGGGAGGCCATTTGAAGTCCTCTTAATCTGTAATCCCACACAGTGAGTCACCTCCTGTCAAGTAGTGGGTTGGATAGCGTCCCATCAAAATACACATCCACCCTAAGCCTTAGGTTGTGACTTTATTTGGAATAAGATTCTTTGCAGAAGTAAGTATCCCGAGATGAGATCATCCTGGATTAGGGAGGGTCCTTAATCCAATGACAAGCTCCCTTACAAGAACCAGAAAAGGAGAAGACACAGGGGAGACACCATGTGAAGACAGGTAGAGGCTGGAGTGGTCAGTAGCCAAGGCACACCCAGGACTGTGAACACCTACCAGTTGCTGGAAGAGAGGCTGGGATGGTTTTCCCCCCAAACCCCCAAAATGAGCCAGTCCTGCCCACTGTGACTCTGGCTTCCAGAGTCACAGGGGGAAAAAAGTTTCTGTTGACTTAAGTCACCAAGTCAGATGTACTTTGGCACAGCTGCCCTGGGAAATTAATGCCAGGTTTGGTGCCGGGGTGAGGTCTTGGACATCTTTTAGGGGTCACAATGCAATACATGGTACATGTAGATGCCTCTTCTCCTGGCTTGTGCTCCCAACCCCCCCACCAGACTGTCCCCACGTGTGACCACCTCCTGAGGCCACCCAGCCCTAACACCCCTTGCCGGGCTGCCTCCTCCCTCCCACATTTGGAACTTCCTTCTCTGACAGTGAGAGCTTGGCTGCTGTCACTCCCGATACAGGACCTATTGATCAGTCTACCATATGGAACCAGTCCTTCCCTGGAACACTGAGTCTCCATGGCTCCCCTTCTACTCACGTCATGGCTTGGGGACCGAATGTCAGAGTCAGACAAGGAAGAGAGGAGAATCCCATGAACGTGCTACCTCAGTGTGAATTAGTTTGACAATGGAGGTTAAGTGACTTCCTTTTTCCACCTTCCTTACAAGACAAAGCATAATTGCCTTCTAACATAAAGTGAAAAGTGTCAAAATGGTCCCCATTACCCAGTGTGAGGAAGACACATGTACAGTGCTAACAGAGAAAGATACAACTTCTTTTTTAAAAATTGTTATCTCTTATTTTCTGTTAATTTCGTCTATGTAAATATGACATTTTAAACAATAAATGTACTCAGAAGTCCCATGTACTGAATTCAATACAGTTGAAATGCATTTTCCTGTCATGTATAACTAATTAGAACAAATATTTTTTTTAAAAAAAGGGAAAAAAACAACAAAAAAAGATTGTTTTTTAAAATTCATCAAATAAAAGTGGCTTTAGATGCTGCATCTGGGATTTTTTTTTTTTTTTTTTTTTGGCATCTTCCAAAGAAACATCAAGAAACAATGAATATACCAACTGGATAAAACACAAGATTGTTGTAAAACCATAACTGGAGCCTGATGGTCACAGGGAGATTTTACAATATTATACTCCAACAATGAAGTGCTTAATTAAAACACTCTCCAAGTCCAGGGTTATTAAAAGGCCATTTTGAAAGCTCTGAAACAAGGGAAGAAAATGGAAAATAAAACTCCTTCTGGTCTCATTTTTTTTCCCAACAGAACATGGTAGAAAGCATTGGGCATTCGCCAAAATTCAGAGAAAAATAGACTATCAGTCTACTTCCTCAAGTTTATTTTTAAAAGTCATGTCTCTCTGCTTTCCTTTACATCTGTTGGGACTGGCGTTCACTCCTGCAGATACGTCACTGTGCAATGCCAGACTGGAGCAAAGTTTGTTGGTCTCTTTTGTTACGCGGCACTGAACTACGGCGGAAACTTCATTGCGCAGTTGCTGTTTTCAGTTTCCCCAGATTGTTTAACGATTCTGTGCTTCTGAGACATAAAAGATGGAGCCAGAAACCTGAGGCCACACTTTTCAGCTCCAGACCGAATATGACATTACAAAGTGACAGCGTTTGACTATTGTGCTTGTGCTTTCAAAGCTATCAGACTAGCCACTGCCAGGATGCAGGAAACAGGAAGTCTTTGTGAAACAAAATTTGTGAAAATGTAATCCCTTTTATTCACTGGCAAGTGTTAGCTAGAATTAGTGAAAACAGGAGACAAAATTAATTGGGAGAGAGCTCAGGACGCACACTGGTACTCCCCTGTGATGTGCAATCGCACACCCGCAGTCTGGACTCCCTGACTTGCCACTTCTTACCAGTTTTCTAGAACTGCAATGGTCAATGTAGCCATTTCTCAAGTGAACCTATTCCTCTCTCAACAAAAAAGTAGGGATGAAATGAACGAAGAGCAATTTTCTGTGTTTGAATTATATTTAATACCAGGGAGACAGAAGAATACTGATGCCTTAACATCTATAACATCGCCCACAGTGTTTTGACCACACTGACTCAGGTCTACGGAACAAATTACCCAGTCAGAGCCTGCAGATTTGGGAGTCCGTTGGCAGAAGCTCTTTCTCACTAACAATTTTGAGCTTTACCAACATGCTAAAAAATGACATTTATGATTATGACTGGTTACAAGATTCTACTGTGTATTCTCAGACAAAGGCCACTTTTGTCAGGCAATTTTATTCAAAAAATTGGTGATTCACTTTGATTGTTGTTTACATATTATAAACACACTATTCTGTATTGCAGTACACATTATTCTGCTATGTTTAATGTATCACCTGTCCCACATTATAGCATGGCATGTAAATAGAGACTGTAAACGTACTTGTGTGTATTTTTATACTTGGAACATGCAGCATAGAGAAGCTACCAGTGTTGGGCTGAATCGCGAGTCCAGCTCACGTGGTTCCGGCATCCCTTACCTGGAATGCTTGGTCCCAGGAGTATCTTCGGTTTGGGATTTTCTTTTTCAGAACTTGGAATTTTTGCATTTACAGAATTAGATACATTGTGGAATTTTCTACTTGTGGTCTCATTGTCATCACTCAAAAGGTTTTGGGTTTTGGAGCCTTTGGGATTTTTGAATTTGGTATACCCAGCTTGTAATTAGTGCTTTCTGTTCTTTGAGCTTTGCTCTGGCTACTTTCTTTGACTTTGACCATGAGTAGATCTCAGGTCCCTGCCTGTCATCAGCCTGTCATCTCACATTTAAGCAGCCCTCTTCCAGGTCCCATACCTCTCCAGGTGTAGTGAGAGTCTATTTTGCATGTTTAAAATAACTATATAAGTATTCCCACCATGTGCAAACATCATCCGCTATGTACATGTTGAAAGGAAGGAGGAGGGCTTTGTGATGGGTCAAAGGTCACATGCTAATAAAGTCACAGAACCAAGATCCAAACTGGATTCTGCAGGCATTCAAGGTTCTCTTCTTTCCAGTGTCAAATACCTTAAAATACCTCCCCCCGGTCTTCCACTTTCTGGACCAGCAGTAATTGACTTCTTCATTCCTGTCTTCAGCTGGTGGCACGTCAGTGCCCTTCGCCTTGATTCAGTCTGCACCACGCTGCTCTGCCCCCACTCTCCCCACATTTCTTCCTGGGGTTCAGATCCCTTTGAGCCAGCTAGTTGCTATCCTTCTGCACCCTGCTTTGAGTATTAGATGCGTCTTAAAACATCATCCTCTGTGTGATTCCTGGGCATTCTATCTGGGAAAGTATTTCTCAAAAAAAAAAAAATCTGACTTTTGAAAAATACATTTTACATTCTGATTTAATAAACATATTTGTGTGCCTATGCACATACAGTTGATCCTTATTATTCACAGATTTTGCTTTTGTGAATTCACCTCCTTGCTAAAATGTATTTGTGATTCACAAATCGATACTCCAAGCACGTTTGTGGTTCACCCACAGATGTGCATAGAGCAATGAAAATTTGCATCACCTGACACACATTCCCAACTGAGAAAGGTGACATGCCAACTGAGAAAGGTGACATCTGCTCTGCCTTCTTGTTTTGGCTCACATCGTAAGCAAGTGTCCTTTTTGTGGTCTATTTAATATCACTTTTTGAGGGGGGATTTGTGTGTGTGTGTGCGTGTGTTTATTTTTGGTGATTTCATTGTATAAAATGACCTCGGTCCATTTGTTTTGCTATAACAAAATGCCTGTGACTGGATAACTTATAAGGGAAAGAGGTTTATATTTTGGGATGATAGTTCTGAAAGTTTAAGAGCATGTCACTGGCACCTCTCAGCTTCTGGTGAGGTCCTAATGTTGCTGCATGCATCACTGAAAAGAGGAAAGAAGGAGGACACATGTGGGAGAGAAAGGCGCCTAAGTCCTAACTTCCAAAGAACTGACCTTTCCTGCAAGAAAAGACATCACCCCATTCATGAGGTACATCCTTCGTATGCCCAAATGACACTTAAATGCCAGTTTTTAACACCAGTCCACTGGGGATGAGGCCTCAACACAAGTTTGGGGGTGGAGGACAAATGACATTCCAATAGCAGCAGTCCCCAGGCAAAGGGCTAAAGCACTAACTCCTGTTTCTAAGTGGGAGGCTGTGAGGTGCCTGGGAGACGATCCAGGCATAGCCTCCTTCATGCAGGAGTGACAGTGCTTTGGGCTGTAAGTTCAGTGTTAATGAATCAACAATATATATTACATAAGGTGTCTTCAAACAATAGCCTACAATTTAAAAGGTCATGGTTTGATCTGTTGATGAAATCTCATGACCAAAGGCCCAGAGGAACCTGATCCTGAATCCCCCAGGCAGCAATGGTTCAGTGTTACTAACTCAGTGTTGGTGACTGCAAACCAACGAACGGGAATCAAGTGTCTCTAACTAAAATGACTGCTTTACCAAGACCCCTATCAAACGCAGGGCACTTTCGTACTTTCCATTCTACTTTCTTCTATTTCATTAAAATAAGTATGTTGATTGTGAGCCACTTAATTTCACAACCTACCAAGGAGTCAGGATCCAATGTTTAAAAGTCATTGGCTGTGTTAGTCTGTTTTCTGCAACAAATACAACCAGTTATAAAGAGGAAAGAGGTTTTTAGCTCACAGTTTTGGAGGTTCCAGTCCATGACGGATTGACCCCAAGGCGTTAGGCCTGTGGCAGAAGCTCATGGCAGAGCAGCCCACACATCATGGCTGAGAACAAACGGGGGAGAGGAAGAAGGGGCCATGGTCCCACTGTCCCCTTCAGGGGCACACCCAGTAACTGCAAGACCTCCCTGGGGCCCCACATCTCAAGTCTCCACCAGCTCCCAAAAGTGCCAGGCTGAGGACTAGCCTCTAACACAAGTGCCTGGGGATCATTTCAGATCCAAGCTATTGCCTGATGTAGGTCCCACTAAGAGAAGAGAAAACAGTTTTGAATTTCCCTACAGGGCCTGCGAAACCCCACTTCATTCTCTGTCTCAAATGTCTTTTCCATCCCTCCTCACTGGTCCCCATATCCTGGCCAGACTTGGGAGATAAAAGGGGGATTGGAAGGTCCCGAGACAATTTCTGCTAAATCCTGGTTGAGTCCTGAGCCCTGGGGCTGGAGGATCAGTTGGCAGCCCAGCGAGGGATGGATGGGCAGTCAGAAATTGGAGTCCACAGAAGGTGCCACGAGGGGCCCCTCAGGTCCCCAGGCAACAGGACCATGGGATGGAGACTGAATTGTCACAAAGGACGCTGTGTGTGGACCACTTCTGGTGCTCTGTGTGGATGTGCTCATTTCAGCAGGTGGGTTCAGACTGTCTGCTCTTACTGAAATCAGACCAACGCTCTGAAAGCACAGGTCGTGAGTCAAGACCTGTTTGTTTTTAAAATAAAACCTCAGAGTCCTCAGGGCCAGACTGATCTTCCACGTCTCTGAAATCTTTTGGGACTTACTGTTTCACGTTGTAAACTGGCCCTCTGAATTGGACGGGGAGGTGTTTGATGATTGACGTTTATGTGCTAAACTAGTCATCTAAGAAATCAGGGGGATGGGCCGGGTGCAAATCACGCTTCCACTGTGAACAGCAACGTGGCCCCCGGTCAGTGGCTACCTACGCCCTCTGCTATGAAATGGAGGCAGTGCTGATGCCTCCCTGGGCTCTGGGAGGAGTGAATGAGACCCTGCATGTCCTGGGCTTCAAACAGCGACAGGAACAAACCGCCGTCCAATGCTATCGTTCGGGTACGATTGCAGACCAGGCAGGTGGTCTTCGTTTGAGATTCTCTGTGAAATCACTTGACTTGAAATCAACTAGAAACTTATCTGCTCCTAGTGGAGGACAGTTCTCCTGGTGGTCTCCCACTGACCTGCTGTTCTTCCTTTCTTGCTGGAATTCTCCAGAATAGCTGTACAATGCACTGGGAG
The DNA here is from genome assembly GCA_020662805.1 of Glaucomys volans. Taxonomy (NCBI): domain Eukaryota; kingdom Metazoa; phylum Chordata; class Mammalia; order Rodentia; family Sciuridae; genus Glaucomys; species Glaucomys volans. Next base: position 38,799 of record JAJEJO010002551.1, read on the forward strand.
GGCAACATCCGGGCACAGGAAGGAGCTATTTGAAGCATCCTGAGCTCTGTTCCAGCCGCCCCCCTAGAAACGGGGTGTCTTCACCACTGTAGCCCCGAGGGTCTCACTCCTCCCAGGTGTGAGCCCAGGGTGGGCTGCTGTTGGGGTCTCTCGGCTGCACTGCAAAGGGCACAAGCAGAGGCGCCTCCATCACCCTGGCCAGCTCTCCTTTGGAGAGCTTTGGAGGACGGACTGTCACGAGCCCCCGGGGCTGTTCTGTCCCTCACTGCCTAGCTGTAGGACACAACCCTGCTTCACGTCACTCAGTGTTTTGGGGGTGTTCTGTCTCACTTCACTCAGGCAATGGGAGACCAGTTCGCAGTGACACTGCTCTGGGGTCAGGCCATCCCGCTTTTATTTCCGTGGTTGTTTCTAAGGTGCCTCTTGCAGCTCAGGGGAGAGGATCTGGAAAAGTTGTTCAAGGAAGATTTCATAGTACAAGACCTTCCTGTGTGACAAGCTGACATAAGACTTTATAAATACGTTTTCATGTCATAGTCACAACTTTCAAGGTGTGGATGGCATCAATTTTTGCAGGTAAAGAAGCTGTGCTCCAAACAAAACAGGTCACACATTTCGATGTTCCCACAGGCCATCTCTCCAAAACAGGATCCGAGAATGGAAGGAAGGCAGTGTTCAGCCCAGCTCTGGTCTTCTCCTTTCTAGCCCTCTCCTGCCTTCCAGGATGTTGTAACCACTGCTAGACTTTAGAAATTCTAGGAGAATGAAGTCACCTACAACCAGGTTGGAGATAGGTGTCCAAACAGCAAAGGTTTTGCATAGGGCAACATAAAATCAACAAGTAACGATCCACACCTTTCAAAATTTAGTAGGAAATATTTTTTCTAAACTATTTAGATTAACTATTCACTTAAAATTTTTTATTAGATATCTTCATCTAAAAGATACCTAAATTCACAACACTGAATTTAACCAAAACTCATTCCGAATTTAGCCAAAATTAATTAGCGAGGTGGCTTTAGAGAATACCTCGGAAATAGGAAACTGTTCATCACTTGGAATTTAGCATGCTAAGTATTTAACAGTTTCAAGGGCAACATCAGTAGGCTCTTCTGCTTCTGAATGTCATTTAATCATTACCGTGATTTTTCAAGTTCATGTGCTCTGGAGTTGTTCTATCTAATGTGGCAGCTGCTGGCTACATGTGGCTATTTAGATCAACCAGGATTAAGCTAAAGCATCATAGGGCTCCTCAGAAGCACTAGCCACATTGCCACAGCACATGTCCATGAAGGCGACTGTACTGGCCAGCCATTGGCTGAGGCGCTTCCAGCGCGGCAGGGAATTGTATCAGCCAGTGATATTCTAGAAGATGTTTTGTTTATTTCCTTAGATCAACTGCATTTATCATTTATTTCAGGTTGTTATTGCATCCTTGCTGAAAGAAGAAGGCGGTGCCCCTATTTTCTGAGACAGGAAATGAAGAATTGTGTGAGATTTGTGCTACTCATTCTTAAATCTTTAATAGAATTTACCAGTGATGTCCCTGGGACCTCTAGGATTTTTACTGGGGAATTTTCGATTATGAGTTGAATCTCCTTGTGGATAGAATTGATACAGGTGGCCTCTAGTTTCTTACTTCTCCAGCACGCTCTGTCTTCCAGTGACTGTGTTCATTCCACCCTGCTTGTCAAACTTACCAGCACACAATTTCCAGGACATTCTCCTGCCTTGTCGTGTGGATGGAGCTGGGTGATGCTACTCAGAGGCATCTAGAGGCCAGGCACACTGCTAAGTACCCCTGACATGGGACAGCCTCACAATGAAGAAGTTCCTGGGCCTGGAAGTGTGGCTCAGTGGTAGAGTGCATGCATAGGACCTGGGATGCACAGACATAAGAAAGAAAGAAAAGGAAAGGAAAACAAAAGTCGTTACTGGTCCAAATGTCAGTAGTACTGAAGGTGAGATGTGCTACCCCAAGGGCTACAGCACAAACTCTTCGATTTCTACAATCACCTTACAGCTAATATTTTGCTATTCCAGAAATTGGAAGCTAAGCTCTGCTCCCAGGTGAGGCCCCCTTTCCTTTTGCCCCCAGCTGTTGCACATACTGTATCTACACAGGTTACAGATGCCGCTACCAGGGCTGCTGCTCTCCATTGCACAGCCACGTGTGTTATAAAGAAAAACAGCAGAATCAATGCAGTGGACTGGATATTTGCATCCCTCCTTCTTCCAAATCTCATGATGAACCCTAAGCCCAACGTGATGCTATTCCCTGGTGGGGTCTTCTGGAGGTGACCAGGTAATAAGGGTGGAGCCTCATTGGAATGAGACTACTGCCTTCATAGGTCCAGAGAGCTGGCTAGCCTTCCTTCTGCCATGTGAGTGTGCAAGGAGAAGTCCACAGTCAGTCACCTGGCAGAGGACTGCCACCAGGACCTGCCACTCTGACTCCCCAACTGTGGACTTCCAGCCTCCAGAACCGTGGAATACATTTCTGTTGCTCGTAAACCACTCATTCTGGGGTAATTTGTTACAGCAACACAGGCTAGCCGAGACAACAAACCAGTCCCTTCCATTTACCCAGATATTGACAATTTCTGATGCTCTTTGTTCCTCTGAGAGGATCAAAATTCCCATGGCAGTTTCTGTTCCATGGGATTTCTTTAAAAATTTCTTGTATCATATGTTGACTGATGAGGAATGCTTAGAGCTTTCAGCTTTCTTTCTGGAAAAAAAAATGTCTTTATCTAAATTCTTACAGGGTATTGGTGCTGGATATAGAATTCTGGGTTCACAGGGCTCTTTCCTTCTTCTTCTTCTTCTTCAGCACTATACATGTTTTGCTCCACACCTTTCCATTTCCAGTATCTTGGAAGAAAAGTCAAGGGTGGATGCATAACGATTCTCCTGGTGTTTGTAAGGTTTTCCTTTTGTCCTTGATTCTTAACAGTCCCACTTGGCTGTGTGTCGGTGTGGGCTTCTCTGTTTACTATGCTGGGCATTGTTGGCATCCTGAAGCCATTCATCGATGTCTGTTATGGTCTGGAGAGGAGGTGTCCCCAGGGCTCCTGCTAATGTAGGAATATTGAGAGGTGAGATGACTGGATGGTGAGAGCCGTCACCTAACCCACTCATCCTAGTGTGAATGGACCCACCTGGTGGTAAGTGTGGGCAGCTGGGGCGTGGCTGGAGGAGGTGGGTCGCCACAGGAATGCCCTAGAAGGGTGCATTTCCTCTGAAGCCCCTTCCCCTCTCTCTGTCAGCTTCCTGGTCTCTCTGCCCTGAGCAGCTTTCCTCTGCCACAGCCTTCTGACATGATGTTCTGCCTCATCTTGGGCCCAGAGCAATGGAGTGATCCAATGCGGACTCAGACCTCTGAAACTGTGAGCCAAAATAAACCTTTCCTCCTCTAAGTTGGTCTTGGTGCTTTGGACACAGCAATGTAAAGCAGACTGACACATGTTTTTCATCACATTTGGGAAAATATTAACTATTATTTCCTCAAATCCTTTGTGTGTGTGTGTGTGTGTGTGTGTGCGCGCGCTACTGGGGATTGAACCCAGAGGTGTTCAACCACTGAGCCACATCCCCAGCCCTTTTTACTTTTTATTTTGAGACAGGGTCTCACTAAGTTGCTGAGGCTGACCTTGAACTTTTGATCCTCCTGCCTCACCCCCCAGGTTGCTGGGTTTTTGGACATGTACCACCACACCCAGCTCAAATATTTTTTCTGCTGCATTTTGATCTTCTATTTCTAGGACTTCAAGAATATATAAATTAAACTCCCTGATGTGATCCACCAGATCTCTGAAGCACTCTTCCTTTTTATTGCAATCTGTTTTTCTCTGTACTCTTTGCAGGGGGCAATCACCATTGATGTGTAATTACTATGGATCTATCTTAAAGTTCACTTATGCTTCTCTTTGTCAACTCTACTTGGCTATTAGTTCGATCTATTAGTTTTCTTTAGTATTGCACTTTTCAGTTCTAGAATTTCCATTGCTTCCTTATCTTTCGTACTTTTCTGCAGGGATGTCTCTCTTCATTCACTAGAAGCACACAGTACTTACTAGATAGAGTATGCTCATGACATACAATATTTCAAATGTCGTCTGTTACTTCCAGCATGTGGGCCCTCTGGCTGTTGATATCAGATCATGTCCTTTCTTTTCTCATGATGGTATGTCCCATTGTCCTGATTATTTGTACATCAGATGCATTTGGATTATATCCCAGACCTCATGAATGTTAAACTGGAGAAGCTGAATTCTATTCTTTTTCTCCTGTGAGTGCTGTTCCTTTTATTTTAGCTCATGATTATCACCTCATGATAATTTATTTCAGCTCATTATTGTATCACCTTGGAACGGCTCCTTGCTATTTTTGGATGACAGCTCTGGTCCCTGTTCAGCCTTCTGCTCTGCAGCTGACATGATCCTAACCTGTTCCCTGTATGTGTGATTCAAGGACAAGCCCTGGGTGGAGGAGATGGAAGTGGGACCCTCACTCATAGCTCCCTGCCTGAATTTCCCTGCTCCCTGGTCCTGGGTTCTTCCAGATTTGTTTTTCTGGTTCCCTGTGTAGTCCTGCAGACTCTTCACCAGCAGCCTCTTCCCCTGTTTGCCAGGTCTAAAAAATGGAAGTCCTGAAAACAGGCAGCAACTGCATTGGATCCCCATCTCCACCAGTCTCTGCCTGGCTGGTGTCCTCTCCATGCCATTAGGCCCCTTCTTTCTGTGCTAGGTCTGAAATGCACAGTCGTTATCAGGAGGGTGCCAGTCCACAGCACCCCACCTGGTGATCAGGTAGACAAGCTCTTTCCTTTTCCTCCCATGCTTGCTTTGGCTCCAGGGGCCTTCAGTCAGTGAAAGCGCTTCTTTCTTCTAGTCGGCACACTAGATGTGCCCTTCCTGTTTTCGAACAGCATTTGTCTCATTTGCTGTTTACAAGCTCACTTGCTTGTGAACAAGTGGCTTTCTCAGAGGGCGGGCTGCGCTGGATAGGTCTCGCACCTCTTATCCTGTGACTTAAGAGGACAGGTGTCCAAAAGATGGAGGAAACTTGAAGAAGATGCGCTTCAGTGATGTAGTTCTAAAATAACAGTAGCTTTGGGGAAGAGTGTTTCTATGGCAACACAGAAACAGACTTTGGCTCAAAATCAGTAAATGTGGGCTCCACATCTGGCACCACCAAATCACTTATCAGGACGGAGCGGCTGTTTCCTCATCCCTAAAAAATGTCCACTTCAATTCAGATACTGCTGTTGGCCATTTAGGAAAAGCTGCTAAGGCAGGATAAGTCCGAGTGTTACAGCGTTCAGTAAACAGTCACCCGTAGCCAGTGTGAAGCGAGGTTGATCCACATGACATGAACATAATCACTGATCCACTCTTCCCTTGCAAAATGGAAACTCAGCACTGTTTCCAGGAGTCCTACTGCCTGTGAGCGACAATGGCAGCACCTCGCAGCTTGCGATGCTTACTGCTGGAACTCTTCAATATTGCTGGTTAATTTATGAATGACCCCTTCAGGACCCCTTAGGGCATTCATCCCATCTCTTCTCTTCTGAATTCTGTAATGTCCCTGTCATCCTGAATCCTGTGGGTAAGTGTGTCTTTTGCCACTGTAAGAACTTGAGACTGAATCTACTTGAAGACAGAGAATTGCAATAAAAAAGGAAAAAATCTTTTATAAGGCAAGACACGTAACCCTGTGGAGTTTAGGGGATTCCTGGAAATCGAATTAAAATAATTTGATTGTGCATTGGTTGCTGAGCTACTTGTGGGCACTCTACGTACCTCTCACTGGCACTGAACTGCGTGGGGGGGTGTGGCCAGTAGCTCCAAGTCTCCATCCACTGGGGAGGTCACTGCTGTGACGTCAGGGTCATCCCTCCTCCTCCCCACACTCTCCAGGACGCTGTCCACATACCCTCCACCATGGCATGCACCACATTCCCAAGACAGAAGAAGGCACACTGCAGATGGAAGGTAGACAAGCCACAGCCTGGGCCAGCACGGTCCAGGGGAAATGGAAGGTGAGCCACATCCACGAGCGAAAGTTACCTAAAAGTCACATGTTAGAAAGTAAAATAATTAATTCCAATAACATTTTCACTCTATACACCTAAAACATCATCCCTTTAGCATTTATCATTTTTAGCACTGTCATCATATTATTGATGGAACTTCTTTCTTCTAGCATGTTAAGTTTCCAACGTCTAGAGTGAATGTCACCCTAAGGGCACATCTTGATTTGCACATGCCTCCATATTCCTTGGCATCCAGGAGTCTCAGTGGGTGGAGGCTGCCAGATTGGACAGCATGCGGTCTTGAACTCCTTTTTTTTCTTTGCTATATATTTAATTTTTTTGCTATCATTTCATGTTGCACAGAACTGGTTCTAGGTAACCAGAACCGGAGATTAAAAATCAGGTATAAATCTGGTAGCATGTGAGACCCAGGACTCTTTTCCGCTTTCCTTTAATTTGAGAACCACCCCCTGGGTGACGTTTCTTTGTGATAGAACTTCAACTGTCATGTCTCTAGTCTACTTGGAAACAGACTTCCTTTAATTCATGACAGTCCATAGACCATGACTGAGACTGAGTAAAGAGATCCTTCGGTCACAGCTTCAAAAATATAGGATCACTTTTTCTGGACATGGATAGACTGTTAGAGGAACAGAATTAGAGGTAACCACAGCAATTATCACAGAGTCAACCTCTCAGTGCACAAAAATGTCCCTGGAGAGATAAATGATTCGCCTGAGCTCCGACAGCTAGTTAGCGGCAAAGCCAGGTCAGTAATCTGTATTGCGAGTTTTGAAGTATCTTGAACTTCGGCTTCAGTTTGTTGGATTTCAACGCCTGGTGCCTATGTGCTACTGCATAGCTCACATCAGCATGTCCCCACACTTCCCCTCTATGAGCTCTACGTAATGCACATCCTTAAGCAACGAACAAGCCCGAGAAACTCTAAAGCTTAACTGTAGGCGAGTTCTAAACTAGAGCAGTGAAGTCCAAGGCATGGCTGTGTTACAGAACATAGGCGACACTGGAATCCAGCGTGGTTCTAACACCGTGGAGAACTAGCTGTGCGACTTTGAGCAAACCACTTCCCCTCTCCCTGACCCAGACTATCTGCAGAGTGGCTGGCAGTGGGAGGATTAGATTATTTCTAAGGTCCCTTCCAGTTCTGAGATACTTATTCTAATTCCTGCTAGACAAATGATTACATGATCATAACTGTTCTAAGTTAGTACATGGAGGAAAGAGGCTTGCTGCTGTCTGTTTTGTTTATGGATATTCTAAGGACTGTTCAAATAATACTGAAGGTTTGTACAGAATCAGAAGTTAAATCTTGAGAAATTACTATGTAATGGTTTTTCTCTATGTACAATCATCCTATACTGGTAATCCTCTCACAAAGCATGGTTAAAATTACACTTGTCTTCTATAAATTTTATTTTACCTAAATAAAAGTAGAAAAGTCATGTCTTATAAAAATATTGCATGGATAAAAATTTCTTTTTCATTTTTTTGCACCAGGGATTGAATCCAAGGGTGCTTAACCACTGAACCATATCCCCAACCCTTTTTATTTTTTATTTAGAGTCAGGGTCTCACTAGGTTGCTGAGGCTGGCTTTCAACTGTAGATCCTCCTGCCTCAGCCTCCCAAGTCCCTGGGATTACAGTCATGCACCACTCTTCCTTTTTATTATTATTTTTTTTATTCTAACATTCAGAATGGAAAGCTAGAAGTTCATACTAGAAATTTTGGCTTAGTGTATCAACACTGCTCCCATTTTCAATTTGTTCAAGAGACATGTAGATGATAACTTCTCTGGGCCGGGCATTGTGCAATGGCAGGCTAGACTGGTCTAGTACTGTACCCATGAATCTTACAGACCAAAGGATAAATTTACAGTAAATTAAACTAGCAATCTTTTATGGATTGAGTATACACTATAGCTGTGTCGTCCTTTCAACATTAAACATTGTTCTGAAAAAGCAAACAGCTGTATAAAAATATAGACCTTAATTCACGTCCACCTTTCCACCTGAACATGTGACTGAGAAGGCAGAGTTGGTACACTGATTCTGGAAACTCTTGGAAATAGAGTAGAGCCCAGTTTGCTAAAGTATTTCCTTGAAATTCCAAGCAACTCTAAGTCCCTACCCGCTATTCCTAGCAATATGAACATGAAGAATTGGTAAAGAACAGGAATGTGAGGTTCAAACTCTGTTTGCTGACTGTTGTTTGAATTGGCTCTCAGAGATTAATATTTTGCTATAAGACCCTTTTTCCTTATATTTGCATGTATTAAAATAAACCCTAGGGCTTCCATAATTCTTTAAGAGTCCTCAAACTCTAGTAAAAATTAATGATCACCAAACATCACTCTGCTTACTACTGTTTTTTCTTGAAACAATGTGAAATGCAAAATTTTATTGAATATTTTTTCAATAAGGAAGTGTAAAGAGAGCTCCTTAAAATTACAAACGTTATAAATTCTGTTCCACCTTTCATTCTGAAAATACAGCAAAATTCAAGGCCCCAGTGGTCTTTCTTGCAAAATATTATTGACATTCCTCATTCTTTTGGCCAGAAACCTAAACCAAGCGGGCTTTGTGTGTGAACTTTGATTACCTGGCTAAAAGATGAAGTCAGGTGGCCCCGTAATAGAACAACACGTAAACCCACAGGAGCCCGGGAAGGCGAACGGCTTATCAAGCACAATGGCATCGCAGCACCCATAGAGCATCTTTTGTAAGACTGATGTCTACCTCAGGTAACAGGAGGGGCAGGCCAAGTCCAAAGACAGAGTATCAAATACATTTGAAAAGAAAACAGGGGGACAGAGGTCACTTCTATAAGGCACCAGCCAAATGCCAATTTTTATGTACTGGCTTCTTTCAAAATATTCAATCCCACCTGATAATTGGCAGAGAACACAAAAAGGCCCTCTCTCCCATGCTGATGCATTCACTCCGCCGGGGCGCGTGGCCGTTTGTACCCACGGCGACAGCGAGGAAAGCCCCAGGGAGACAGCTGCCTTCAATTGCACCCCACCCTCCTGCCTCCAGCCTCCCGACTAAGAAGGGTGCATAAAAGCATCAAAGCAGGTTCTTCTAACATGTCTCTGGTAGAGCACTAAAGGACTTTTTTTATTACGAAAAAATATAAAGACAAGCCAAAATATCAAATATCAAATTCAATTGATGTTTCCTGAAATCTCTTCACTTAATAAGCCTTTCAACGGTCTGTGAGAACTAAGAAGATATCTCACAGAATAAGATACACATTTGACGAAATCCCTACAAAAGAAGAATGGGCATTGCCGCTGTAGAAAAATCCCAATTTTTAAAAGGGTTGGTTTCTCATCTTCGTCTCCATACTGTACTGTCTACATAAAACCGTATAATGAGCGGGACCTGATCTCAGAAGTCACGGTAACACATGTATCTTCTTATGTACTGAGTCCATCCCCATAAGGATGGGCCTCTTCAATTTTGAATTGCATTCTAAAACTAGAAGGACAGACTAACTCATCAACACCACCGTGTACTTGCCATTAACCGTTTAGAGAATTCCAGGTGAGTTTGGTAAGATGAATGAGCAGGATGTGTGGGCAGAAGGGACGGAGGGCGTTTATTTCACAGGTGTCTGAGCACCCACAACACCCGGGGCTGCACTAGCTGCTGGGTGGACCGTCTTTACGAGATGCTGTTCTGCTGTCTGGATACTTAAAGTCTGAGGCAGATGATCAGAGAGGAAATTTAAGAAAACCAGGCTCTTGGGTGCTCTGTTGGGGGCCTCACGGTGCTCAAGGGGAGGGCGGCCTAGGCCAATTAGGGACCAGTGACCCAGGGAAACAGGACCACAAGCGAGGTCTGGAAGGACACAAGGTTAGCTCAAGACTGGAGGATGCCCTGGGCACGTGGTGCTCCAACACCAGGAATCGGGTGAGCTTTCTGGAGGAGAGAAGCCTGGAGCGTGACCCTCACATGACGCAATCACAGCCTTAGGGTGGCAGCACAGCCCTTTTGCTTCCATCTGCCTTCAGCCTTACTCTAAACAGACCCAAACCAAGCTGTGCTCCTCTGACGTCCCAGGAGTGAGCACACTAAACACAAGCATGGCACAGCAGGCACGCGAGTCCTCCAGGGACACAGGCTGCCTCCAGACGGACTCCAGCTTCTGTGCTGAGCACTTGAGGTCAGGACTTCTGCTCCCTGACTCCCCTCTGTAGATGCTCCCATTAAGGAGAGTGACCCCCAGTGACGCCGCTAAGGACTCAAAGCCAGATCACACTCGTCCCTGATGGTGGAATCACACCCAACTCTAAAAGCAAGAGCAGTAGTAGGAATAGCGGCCTTGACCCAACATTTCACTGCCCATGGAATGTGATGGAAGCATGTGGCATTCATGACCTCATTACAACTCACAAAGCTTCCACAAGGTAAGTATTACTGTTGCCTTTAGTTGGGGACATTCATTAAAATGTCCCTGGTCCCATAGACAGTGGGTACCAGGAGTGAGATGTAAGCAGAGTCTCCTAACACCCAGGCCCAGCCCTTTAGACCACACTGATCTCTGCTCACTGCTCCCACATTGTCCCCCGACACGCCAGGCCAGCACAGACTCCCCCATATCCAAGGGGAAAGGCAAGGAAGGGGTCTGAGCGAAGGAGAGGAAGGACGGAAGGGAAGGAGAGAAGGAGGACCTCTGAACTGCAGGCCAAGTGTCAACTGGGGGAGAAGGTCTGGGGCGATGGGAGAGGGAGAGATCTGCCCTAGGGTGCTGAAATGCAGTCATTTGCACCCCTTATCTATGAGTCTAACTTCCCAAAGTTTCAATTATTGGAGGTCAACTGCCATCTGAAAATATTAAATGGAAATTTCATCAACAAAAATCCTAAGTTTTAAATAACTTTTTCACAGTACATCATTACAATTATTCTGTTATTGATCATTGTCATCTCCTATGTGCTGAATTTATCCATAAAGCTTTATTATAAGTATGAGTGTAAAGGAAAACCCATAGCACATATAAGGTTGGGCACCATCAGGTTGGAACCCCAGGGACAAGGGAAACGCCTGTCACACAGTATTCATGCCGACTCCAAGAGCATGTGATCTGTAGGGTCACATACTTGGGTCACCGTTTTCCACATTTTAAATTTTGTGCCAACTCTTCAAACAGACTGGACTCCCTCTTTGCCCACAGGTAACCAACATCAGAAGGATGATTTTGCAAGGTAAAAAATCCTCTAGTCCTCCTTTTTGTATATTGAACTACTTAATAGCATTATATTTTAAGAAAGAGCAATCATCTTTGTTTTCATGTGAAAGTTTTAAAATAAATCATTCCATCTGTGTCATCATCGAGGGAATTAAAATTTGGTTGATTGCAAAGAGTTTTCATCACAAATAATATTTATCTGCCCCTCTGTCTTAATTTTTACTGAATCGTTGAAATCCTCCTCCCTTTTTCCTAGATTTCTTTATTCGTTCCTTCCTTCTGTAATACACGCTGAAGAATGTACACATAGCATGTAAAACATCCCCCCCCAAAGGATCAGCTCAGGATTATACTCAGCTTATAGTGCAGAGCCAAGTGTGGCCCATTGCCTGATTTTGTAAATAAAGTTTTATTGGAACACAGTCACATTCACTCATTTTAATGCTGTCTATGGCTGCTTTGGAGACACACCAGCCAAGAAGAATAGCTGCCATAGAGATCAAATGGCCCACGAAACCCAAAGCCTTTGCTATCTGTTACTGTCCAGTAAGAACTTTGCCAGCCCCTGCCCTCTACCACAGCCAGTCCACACCCTGATGGCTGTGGGGCTCTGTGCAAGCTGTCTTCTGCACAGCCCGGGGTTCACCTGCTTGCTCATGCCAGAGCCACCTGATACCTGTGAAGAGATTTTTAAGCACCTGGCACATAGGTGAAGAAGGAGAGAGACTGGGGAGAGGCAGGCCAGTGACCCACCCTGTGGAGGCGGCTGTGTGGTGGAGAGGGAGCCAGGCCATCAGACAGGGCCTCCAGGAGCACCCAGCGTGGACACGTAGAGAGAGCCTTCGAGGGACTATGGACACGTTCAGCAACATGATCAAAGTGTTGAGATGGCGTGGAAGAGAGGTGGATGGTTTGTGCCATCTGGGGGGTTAACCAGCTGCAGGTGTCTGGTCATAAGATCCCTTGCCCCGAGTTAGAGGTACTCAGTGACACTGGGCCCCCGACAGAGCACAGAGAGGGAAGCCTATTTCCCCAGCACCTAACTGGCTTGGTGCCCCACAACAACCATCTGCTGGCTCCCTCTTGGCTTCCCCAGCAACCACCCACAAAGCTCAGTGGTCTGTGCTTGACCTTGCCCCTGGAGGGGCCAGCCCCACTGTGAGCAGGAAACAAAGCCGGCCAACAGGTAGGCAGAGGAGGTGGGGGCGGGGGGGCGGGGGGAGTGTGCTCGCTCCTTCAGCTTCCCAGTCCAGGGCTGCAGGTGACACAAATGCGACAGACACACCCTGTCCCAAGGAACAGCTAGAAGTCACGCCTCACCGAGCTAAGGCACCATCCATGGCTCTTTCAAATGTGCTCTTTTGCTTCTGACACACAAAATACGGACCTCTTAGGTAAGAACAAAAGCCAAACGATAAAAGAAAATTCTTACCCACCTAAACAACCAAGTAAGCTTAACAATTCAATGTGATCAATTTCTTTTTAATCAAACAATAAAAATTCAGTTTGTGTACTGGACACTGGCCATGCTTTACATAAATTAGGCAGTTATGAATTTAGAGATGTTAATAAATATTTCCTTTGCCTGGGCACTGTGGCGCATACCTGTAATCCCAGCTACTGGGGAGACTGAGGCAGGAGGATCCCAAGTTCAAGGCCAGCCTGGGCACATCCCAGCACTCTGTCTCAGACAAATAAAACTACAGTGAGCTGGGATGTGCCTCAGGGGTAGAGTACCCCGGGTCCAATCCCCTGGACCAAACAAAACAAAACCCTTCTTTTCCTTACTTGATTTTAAAATGACTTTTTATTTCTATATCTTTGCATTTAAATATTCTAACGATTGCACATTCACTTAAGCAAAGGTGGTAGAAGTCAAATTTTCACTTATTAAAATAATAAAAAAATGCCTCATTTGGAAGGAGCAGCACACAAGGTAATCTTTTATTCAACAAATATAAATTGACATTTTATTCAATTATGAAAGATTGTTAGTATGGTTGGAAAGCTTTACAATAAATATTATTGTGGAGACTCTCAAAGCTGGCGAGGGTTTGATCTATCACTTACAATGTCAGACCATATATTCTATTTTAGCTTGAAAAGCTATATTTATATGCTTAGATATAAACACTGCTGGATTTTTTTTTTCTTAAGAAAATGGATGGATTTCTGGGCTCTTTCTCCATTAGAGGACTGGGGGTGGGGGTTGTACTTGGTTGTGAAAGTAGAAATGTGTGTTTGAAAACATATGTATCTAAATAGTTGTGAATATTTTTAAAAACCTAAATGAAAACAAAATCCACAACTGAATTTCCTCTTGTCTTTGTACATGTGGCCAAGAAATTCAGTGCTACAAGTTTACAAAAGGCTACATTATTTCTTCCCCTTCCTTGTGCAGCTAAGCTTCTTGTTTACTTGGGATATCACAGTCCTTTCTTACAAAAATTAATTTCAAATCAGAAAGGCAGGATAATAACTACTTTCAGCACAAAAATGCACCAGAAAGAAACTGCAGCTTAAGCACAAGATAGCATATAATTAAGAATGAGAAAAATCAAAGTATTCTGGAACACACATTGCTTTAATTTTTCTCCTGATGGACTTTCAGATTATCTTTAAAAGATCTATTAAAAATCCTCCTCTTGAAAAGATCTATTAAAACCACAGACACTTGGAGATACAGAAGAGGGGAAAAAATGGGTCATCTTATAAAATTGATTATGTGAGCTCTCCTCCTTCAGCACATATGTCAGCAACAAGGAAAAACAATCCCCAGATAAATTCTGCAGATACTTTCTTCTGGAGAAAAACCTGGGTCTTTTTGTACATTATGAAGCCAAGGGGTGTTGCGGGGAGCAGTTAAGCTTCATCCATGAGCATAAACAGCAGGCTGGTTTTCTGAAAAGAGAGCCAATTCCCAAAATAGCCCAGAAAAAAATTATAATAAAAAAATGGTATATGTTTTTTTCCCGTCTAAATCTGGAATTCTGACTATCTTATTTTAAACAAGCCAGAGATTGCAAGCTTCAATCTGTTTGGATAGAAAAGAATTTATATAAATGTTTTGTTCAAACCCAAAAGGGAAAGAGAGTTTAAATATACAGTGTGTGGAAGATGCATGTCCAACTTCAAAACAGCACAGTGCACAGGAGTGAAGACAGTCAACCTTCTGTTAGCCATTCTCAGCAGTCCTCAAGCTTAAATATCTTGCAATTTGCAACATGGTTTCAATGACCCCAACAGTAAGAGATTAACCAAAATTTCATAACTGTCCCGCTCTCCTCTTGTGGCTCCTGGAGGGTGTGGGGCAGGCAGCAGGGCGAGTATCAGAAGGTCAAAGAACAAATGGAAACAGAATCTGTATTTTGCACTCTTTCTCTGCACTTGAGAAAGAAAAACGAGGCAGATAAATCTGTATAATGCTAAACCAAATCTCTTTAATTCCAGTCAGCTCCTATCATTCAGTCACTGAGTCTGTGTGTGGAAAAATTCATGCTAATTCCCCCTAGCAACAGCCTCAGCCTATCAGGACACTGCATGTCCCACACAGCTGCCAGCCAGAGAGAATAACTTAAAGTAGGTCAGGCCTGTATTTCTAAAAATGCTACGGTCTAGTAACCCCACTGTCCCGTCTGTCTACCCTGCCCCATAATAACCTCAATTGCTTGGTGACACAATGACATACGATCCCGTTAGAGTGCAATCACATCATGCTACATTATTCTGCTGCGGGCGTGACTGCTGGGTGAAGGACCCTCGGAGGGGCAGCATTAATCAGGCAGACATTCATGTCCACCAGCTCTTCACTCTGGAAATGGGGACTGCATTAATGACCAGCTGTTTGAACTAACACAAACAAAATAATGTCTTCCACCCTGTTGGGTGCGCAGAACACACTATTCTGATCTGGCAGGTTCCGCTTCTTGACTAAATCGAAGATGTAAATTAAATGGGCTCAGACAATGTCAGCTTTGGCAACCTCAAAGTGAGTATATTTAAATTATATTACATGTGATTCAAAAAGCTATTGATTTAATACACACAGCTCTGCCTGCCGACAATTTTCCCTAATCCACATTTGAAAAGGAAAATGCATACGTGGGCAATGCGATACATATGTGCATGTTACCCAGGAAGCCAAAGCACAGGACTGAACTAAAATTGACTTCTCTCCGGGCACAGAAACAAAGCAGGTCAGGAGTAATCGTGCAGCGTGAATACAAATACAGATACAGAATGAGCACCGAGGAGGGGCGCCGAAAACAAATAAGCATAAGCGTTCCAAGCCTGCCGGCCAATCAGCTCCTCCCATTGTCTCTTTGTGGCGCTGTCATAGCACCCAAGTCTCCAAGCACGGGAGACAAGGGAGGGGGCGAATGTGGCCCTTGGATCCCAGCAACTGCGGCACCCCGACTCCCCGCAGGATTACCAACACACTGCTGTTCGGCTCTAAGACAATCGAAGCTCCTTCCAAGGCTTAAATGAGAGCTATCAGCAAAGCTCAGAACCCCATAGTCATTTTTGAATTCAGAAAATGGGAATGTCAGAATTCAATCGACCCTGTTTGCTTGAATGTAACTTTTTCCTTCTCTCCATTGACATGCACAAGAATAAACAAAATGATGTGTGGATGCAGGGAGCCGAGACAGGCAGTGCAGCCTTGGGGAATGTGTTGATGGAGCTCACATGATGAACCTGCATTTTTAAGGGTTCACTGTTTTGTTTAAGGAACATGATGAACATATTCTACCCCCGCCCCCCGGCAGATTGGTAAATCAGCCTTCAGTTATGCAGAATTCAGCAAGTCTTCTACATGTAATCCATCCATATTTGATTTACAAACATAGAAAATTCCTTAATCCATCTGCCCTTGTTTGAACTGTGTGTGATAACTTAGTTATGACTATCTCCTTCACTTTGTGGCACACATCACATAGTTATTCTTGGAGAGATATAGTCACTGACGCAACCATGAACCGCTAATTACAAGCCGCTGACATTCTGCTTGTCTGTGCAGCTTTGAAGTTCTGTTTTTCTCTTCTGGGCTTGCTCAGTTTCATTCTGCTTCCTTCACCCCTTCCCCCAGCCCCATCCCTGACTCCCTCTTCCCTTCTTTCCTCTTTAAAGCCCCTCTGGATTCACTCTAGGACTATCTGGAGAAAGGGGTGAGACCATCAGCTTCTTCCCCCTGCTTTCTTCCTTTCTCTGCCCACTCTCCCTGCACACAGATCTGCAGCTTGGAGTACAGTAATAGGATCCTCACCCTGCCCCGCCCGCAGGAATGCAGCAACAGCTGGCCAAACATAATCCAAGCACAGAGCTGCCTTTGTAGAATTAGTAACAAACAGGGCAAGGGCCAGACTGGCGTCCCCGAAGAGCTCCCCATGACAACTGGGAAAGCTCCTCACCAGGCTGGAGCAGGCTCCACGACTCACTCCTCTAAATCCACAAGCCTCCAACGCCTACCCCCAACGCCTACCCCCAACCTGGTGGGCAGAGGCTGCTGGAGGACCCTGGCCTCTCCACAAGGCAAGTCAGATGCAAGTCCTCCACATCAACAATGGCTCTACTCTGCTTCCTGTGAAGCACCCTGTGAGACGCAGCCCCACAGACTCCCCAGTCCAGCCGAGGCATCTGTGCCTGCATCTAACCATCTAGCCGTGAGCCTGAAGACCACCTCTCCTCCTTAGAGAAGGATTTCTTTTTTTAATTTTAGGCTGATGCTGGCATTCTAAAGCATGTAAATATAACACCGTATTCATCTCCACCAAGCATTTAGCATCTGAAGCCTGTGGTGGCCAGCTGGTCTCAAAGTCATCTGGGATGCATTTATTTTGATTAAATTGATCACATTTCTATTTACGGGATAGAATTTTTCGCCATACTGAATACAGCTGTGTTTACAGGGATCTGTAGAAGAAGAAAACAAAAACCCACAATCAGTCCTAGCCCAGCACAGAGCATTCAGAACTTCAAGGAGTTAAAACCGAGGGGGCTTGCTTTTATATTAAAAGGAAAATTCTGCCGGCAGCTGCTCTGGCCATGCTTTCTGGCTAGTCAGGAAATGGGTGTTGAGCTGGAGCTGAAAACACAAGCCGCAATCAAGCCCGATCCAGCAGGGTGACAGACTTCCTGTGCAAAATGGTCAGCATCCCCCCGAGTCTCTGCACGCATGCACATGCATTTCGATCATGCTGCATGGCTGCTCTTCTCTCTGGGGACACTGTATAGTCACCTAGCCCATCAGTTGCTTCCTTGACAGCACCGGGGACATCCAGGCTACAATTTACAGTTCCTCCATCCATGTGCGGGTTATAAATTATGCCATCCTCCGTAGAACAAGAGTGCAGAGCGAGCGGCAGATGATCCCGGCATTCAGCATCTCCTTTCTCTCCATGCGTCCCCTGACTCTGCCCTTCTCCAGCTCTGTCTTGCCAGGCAGACACATCAGATGCCTTGTTTATCCATCTTCAGCTCCACTCTCAGGTGAAATGCCACCGCATCTCGGCCTGGGCTCTGTCTCCAGAGAGCAGCCGGGGCTGGGTGCTAGGAGCTGCTGTACCCTTGCCCTGCGGAGTGTCCTGGGCATTGGACATATAATATCCCTAACTCCCTTCCCAGTCCTTGGCATCCTCTCTACCCACCCACCCGGGTCTTCTGCAGCTTCACCCTGTCCTCCAAGTCCCCCATCCAGCTGCGAGGAGACCCTGGCCAGTGCCGCCAGCAGGTCCTTCTTCTGCAGGGTGCAGACACGCCATTCCAGTCCGTGTGCACCATGGCGGAGCCCAGGCGGGTAACAGCAGCAGAGCGCAGGTAACCAGGGTAAGCGTGGCGTGCCATGGCGATGCAGCCCTGGAGCTGGGAGGAGAGATGGTCTGGCTTCAGAATAAAAAAAAAAAAAAAAAAAAGGAAAGAAAAAGGAAGAATTTTTTTAAAAAAAAACACACAAAACAGCGCAGCCCGGCGCCTGCGAGGGTGGAAAAAAACAGACACAAACCATTTTAAAAAGCAGAGTTAAAATCAAATCTCAAAACAAAACAAAGCAAAAAGAGGAGTACAGAGATCAGAATACTTCATGCGACTTTTATTTCTGACGTTTCTCGGTTTATTGGCCTCCCCGCCCCCTCCCAATTCTCCCCTGTCCCTGAACACTCCCGTCTGTCCACGAGTACCGAGTCACAAATGCTGTTGCTCCAAAGTGCCGCAGACCCAGCATCACATGAGAAGCCACATGACGGACTGGAGTCGGCTGCTGATGTGGTCAACTGTTTCGGAAGGCAGGGGGGAGTGGGAGGGAGAGAAATCTCAAGTGAGACATGCCCCTCTCGCGCTGCCAGGAAGACATTTCCTTAAAAGAACAATGAGGAGCCTGCATCACTGGAGAGATGCTTGAGCAAACATATACTTTTACATATGCACACTTCTGTAGGGACCACGGGCGCTTGAAGCCATCCGAGGATGCTGTACCACCGACTCTAGCTGGATGGCAGCAATATTATTTCTAGCGCGTATTCATCGGAGCCGATTCCACGTAAGTGGATTCCTGAAAAGCACACACCGTGTCTTCATAGCATGATCAGGCTTGGAAAACCAATTCTATTATCTCTCCTTGCAATCTGTATCTGAACCTGCATTCTGAATAATTTATTTTTAGACTAATAAGATGCTTGCCAAGACTGCTGCCTTTCTTCAGCAAGCAGTGCAGGCAATGTTCACCCAAGTGGGAAAACCATGTCCCTTTGTAGGGAGAAGAGAGGAGATGGTTTTCATCCTTTAAAAAAATAAATAAATTGGAATTCCTTATTTAAAGGCATACAAACACACAGCAATAGAGTTCCCTCAGAAGCATTAAAAACAAGCAAAATATTTCTGCTTCGTTGAATTGACGTGTCTCTTATTTGCAGCTTGGCACCTCGTGCTGGCAAGTGGGTGATGCTTCTGACGTAGCACATGGCTGCAGCCACGGCTCTGAAGCCACATGTAGCTCTTAAGCTACTTCTCCGCACGGCGAGAGCCCACCAGGGCTTTCAGGAGCACCAAGTACGCTTCCTGGTTACGAGGAAGCCTGGAGGAGGGAGATGGCCTCAGGGCCTCCAGGTCCTGTCACCTACCCTGGAATCAAGGAATTGCCTGTGTGGGACATCATTCTCAAGATGGGAGAATGACACCTTTTTAGGAACAGGAGTGATCATGCCAGCTAATGGAACAGGAGACTCATTAAACAGGTGGGTGACTGTCTGCCACTCGTCTCTCTGACTCTGACTCTGCCGTTGCCAAGGCGATGACCATAGGCTCCTCTGTGATGGCTTGTCAGCTTCCCACTGAGTGTGGCAGGGACTGTCCCCAACACTGGGGATCCAGGGTTGAGCAAGACGGACGTGTTCTAGGCCATCCTGGAGCTCAAGGCTGCTGATGGCATGCATCTTTTTGTTTTCCTTCAAAGACTACCTTCTCCCAGTTTGAATGCTCCAAAGGTGACAGTGGAAGACACCCAGCAATCACCTCCGCTTTCCTCTCCATCATCCCCCATCATCTCCCGCCTTCTATGGCTTCTTTCTTTACAAACGACCCCTGATGTGAAGATCTCCTTGACATTCCCTCAGAGTGAAGCTCCTCGTTTGGACCTCGCACTCCACCTCCTCTCTGGTCTCCCTCTTCTGCCCCCAATGACACCTCCACCGCCATGCTCACAATGCCAGGACTACCATCCAGAGGGTCCCCACACTCTTCACCCCTGATTTCTTCACATTCCTGTGCTACCAGTCAAGCCCCCATCACCTGAGGGGACACAGCTATTTAGACAGCGTGGTCCCTTCCTGAGCCTCTGCACTCACCCCTCCTTGAATCAGAAACACGATCTGGCTTATTTTTAATAACCAGGCATAAATCACCATGAAGGGAGATGATGACACAGGAATACTGTCCTTGCCCATAGGAGACGCACCCTCTAGGACGCGTGTGCCCCTCTGCTGTGGCCATGACCACGGGCTGGCCTCACCCTCTTTGCATCATATTTCCCACACGAATAACAAATAGGTCTGACTCTGCTGTCGGTGGTTGGATGAGAAGTGCCACAGGAGGTCTGGAAATGGGAGAATTGCTTGTACCGGAACATCCCTGGGGTTCCAAGGGCCCCCAGGATTTCTGTGGGCCACGAAGGGTCTGGCCGCATGCAGTGGCTGCATTCACCAGGGTGTAGCTGCAGATGAGCACTCTGTGTGCCAGAGCCTACTCCAAACATCTTAGATAAATTAGCCTTCTTAATCTTAGCAGTCCCATGAGGAAAATACTTTTAAAATGCTATTTTCAGTGATATATAAGAGAACTTAAAAAGTTGCCCCCAACCACCCATCGAGTCAGTGGTGAGGTGCGTCTGCGCCCTAAGCCGTGGCCGTAACCAGCAGGCTTTGCTGCCCCGGAGCAGAGGTGGGAGGCAAACCAGAGGGGTGAGGAGACACAGATGCCCGGCGGGGACCGACTTGGTTTAAGCAGGGCCTCAGTTTTGAAGGAGTGGAACTAGAGGAGAGACTCAGGCCATCTTCCCCGGCTACTGGGAATGGTGACGAAATGGCAGGATAATGAATCTGGAAGCCGTGCCCAAGACTGACAGGAGAGGGCAGCTGGGCAGCTTCTGCACGGGCCTGACCACAGGGAGGACACCTGAGCTCTGGCAGCAGCAGAAGGAAAACGGGAACCGATCCTGGAGGCTTTGTGAAGAAAGCAATGGCATTGCTGAGGTTTCTGGGGCAGCAGGGAGAGGATGGTGGACAGTCCACTGCCGGGCTTTCGGAGGCCTGGGTAGATAAAGCAGGTCCCTCCTTAAGCTTCAGAGTTCCTCATTAATCTGTTTCCCATACTGCCACCAAAAAGCTCGATACCCTTTTTAATATAATGAGTAAATAAATGAAACCAAAGAGAAAGTCAGAAGTGATGTTCCACATCAGGAAAAACTCCCCTGTGAATCTGGCATTTCGTTGGACAGCCAAGTGGTTTTGGTGGTTGGCATCCATGGGCTCCCTGCCCACCTGCACTGCACACCTGGGCTGCTGCTCTTCAGGCTGCCCCTGGCCAGGCTGAGCCTGCACCACCTTCTGCGCGGTCAGCCCATCCTGGTCTAGTCTCTGATTGGCAAGCTGCCCTTATCAAGGTGATAAAATAAGCGTGCCAACAACTTTAACTTCTTTTATTTGTTTAAACAGCAAAGGGAGAAACCACAGAAGTTTCTCAGCCTTCTCACAGGATCTCAGCTAACCGGAATACTAAATTAACAAATGCACCTCATTTCTTGGCCAGTTAATGATGGTTAATATGACATACTGTCTCTGGCTCTCAACGTAAAAAGGGGTGTTACTGCCTCATGTTATAGCTGGGGGGAAAAGTGTTAATAATTTTTCTCATCAGCAGTAAAGAACTGAGCTTTTAATACCCAGATATAGTTTAGTAAAAGGGTAGTATATCATCTTTAAGCAGAGTTCAAGAGCAAAGTTAGATAACTAGGGCATTCGAGAGTCTGCTTACATTAGAGACCAAATAGATTTTAAAAATGCAGCCCAAGCCAATTTTTTGTTGTAGTATTTTTTTTCTTTTATCACTTTATATATTTCTAATAATTTCTAAACATTACGAAGAAAACTTGGATCCTGGAAATAATTGTTTTTTCCTGATATTAAATAATTTGAATAGATGGTTAAATGTGTGAATAAGGTCATTGTCTAACTCAGTGACATGCGCATGCATGTGTTAAGTGGACGTGCCAATCCAAGGGGGGACGTCCTGGGATGGGCTGAGATGCTGAGGCCCTGCTAGGCCCAGAGAACCTATGGTGTGGTGACCTGGAAGGTACTTCCCCTCCCTGATCACTCAGTGCCATCACATGAAAGGACAGTAAGGGAGTGGGAAAAAATGGGTCTATCCTCTGGCCAGGGGCCCAACCCACCTGAGTCACTCTGAGTCTCACCATGAAAGGCAGGGCCTGGATGATAGGAATATTCAACAGATACAGACTCTTAAATCCTTTAAGAGAATAAATGCTAGGCTTTGTCCTGCAGTCCTGGGACTGGGAGGAGTCCAGGGCATATTTGGAAGGCAGCTAGAGGATTTAAAAGTGCCGTCCATGTTTTCTGAGCTCCCCACAATGGATGCTGAACTGAGAGCAGCTCTTCACAAAGCAGACTGACAGTGACCGCTGGCTGGCTGCTGGCAGAGGCCTGACTTCCCCTCTCTCTGCTCGCCAGCATTATTACCCTGCTGCATTTTACCGGGGCCAAATGGCAAGTGGAAGGGAGCAGGCCTGTTTGTTCACCTGTGCGGGGTTTGACCTCAGGCTTTACGGAGCACCCTCAGGAAGTCGGTTTTTCCATACTCTTTACAGTAAACAAAGACAGTGTGGCTGGGCTCCAAATGTTACAGAAGGTCAGGGACCAAACTGCCTCAAAGACAAAGAGCGCTTCCAGAAATTGAAACACAAAATAGATGTGAGCGCCGTCGACATTCCAAACTGCGCTCCGGTTCCTTCTCAGCACTGGCTTCAAACAATGTGACACAGGCCAGCGGGAGGCATAATGGAAATAGAACCACAGAGCCCCGGGTGCCGGAACGCACCTAAAGGGCACCCGTCCAGCCGCAGTCTACACTGTGAATGCTGCCCTTTAGGATATCTCTGTGCAGCCCCCAGGCTCCTAAGGACACTGCAGGCCCAAGGGAGAAGCCACCTTTGAATGCAGCAGTCTGGGTGTGTGAGGCCCTGGGCCACAAGATTCAGCCCCCTGGCAGGGGGCTCGCGGTGCCCTCTGTCCACTGGCTGCAGCTTAGAAGTTGGGGCTCAGGTCTATTGCCGTCTGCATTGCAGTCCCCAGAGGGCAGAGGCCTCTGTGGCTGCCCTCAGCCCTCCCTCCTGCACACAAGACACCTGCAGTCCCTCCACTGTCACCCTGCACCTCCGTGCCTGTCCAACCTTCCTCTTCCCAGCCAAGGAACACATTCCGGTATCTCAGTAGGGTCTTAGATGACATGCCACAGGGGGCAGAACACAAGTCCCACTGTGTGGTCACACAGTGAAATGGCCCCATGACTTCCCATTCCAACAGAGCACATTGCAACCAGCACGGCCTGACCTGCCTGTGGGGCCTCGTTCTGGGGTCTCGTTCTGGGGCCTTGGTTGGCCTTGGTCTTGGTCACCACGTGTGAGTAGATTCCATGAATTACAAAGTGTCTATAAAGGAAAGACGGAGTAGTCGACTTCCCTGGGAGGAGATGGCACTTCGTCCCCATGGCAAGACTCGGCCCGAGAACGGGGGTTCTAGAGGCAAAGGCCCCACCGCTGCTTGCGTGCGGCAGGGCAGCACTGCATGGGCAGCCTGGACTTGAGTCCACACCCAGCCTGGCCTGGAGGAAAGCCTCGGGACAAGCAGCGGGAGCTCTGGGTTCTGCTGTCCACTCTGCAGTGAACTGCTGATCACGGGGGCATTTCTCTGTTTTGAAGCCTCAAAGTAGAAACCTCAACAAGCACCCCACTGTGCCCCAGCCCACCACCCCATCCCAGCCCACAGCACTCTAACTGCTCATGTCTGTGAACTCTTAAATTTTAAAAATCTCTTCTTTCATGCAACAGAATAAATAAAATATTGGCTAAAGTTTCCTGTAGACTTTTATTGAAATTAGCTTAAGTTTTACATGAAATTGCATCTCCAAACAAGTAAGTAAATGGTAACTGCACAAATCAAAAGATAGGTATGTCCAGAAGGGTTTTGTTTTTAATTTGCCAACGAGGTCGATCGGGTAAGTCTGACTAGGCCTCCTGGAATCTTTACTCTGATAAAATAACAGTTTGACTAGGTGAGCCAATTACTGAGCTTCTCGCGGTGAGAAATAAATGTCATAATGTGATATCATCACTTTCCTATAATTCAAATGTCTTTAATTAACTACACAGAGGGAACCTTTAGGTTGAAAGATCTAGTTTCACATTTTTAACTACGGCTGTGACAATGGAGCCGCCTGACGTCCATCAGCAGTGCTCACAATGGGGACACTATTCCTGCTCCGAGCCAGAGGGGACGGGATGATGGCCTGTGGTCAGGACAGGTGAGTGCCAGCTCACCCCAGGTCTTGCTGTGGAGCAACATTAGCTGAATGATGAGATCCTAAGACACACCTGACCCTCTGAACATTCACCTGACAGTGTAACAGTTGATCTTTTCACCGTTACAAGATTATGCAATTTTTCTTCGATCAAAGAACTAAAAATAAAAATTGGAGAGGTGAGTGTCACATTGGCCCACTTTGGCCCAGGTTGTCTGTCTGCACATCCCTTCCCGCTCTGGCTCAGCACTGTCCCCTGGAGAATAAGCCATCTCTGGGTGCACAGGTTCTAGCTAATAGTTTTGGTTATGTGTCAGGAAGGTGGCATAATGTCTTAACTTTTTAAGATCTTCTGTAACATGTAAACTATCTGCGTTAGTCTGTTTTCTGTTGCTATAACAAAGCACCTGATGCTGGGTACTTTGTATTAAAGATGTTGACTTGGCTCACAATTCTGGTGACTGGAGGGACCAAACATTCTGGTACCAGTGTCCTGGCAAGGGCCCCTGACTGTGTTGTGACATGTGGAGAAACAGAAAGGGAACTGCCCTCTTGCAGAAGGGGACATTTGTGTGGAATGACCTCACTTTCTACCCTACTCTCCTGAGAATTCTGTCCTGGGGAGGGAAGTTGGAAAATACTGGGGAATGATATTGACCAAGTTACACTGCTATATCACGTGCATGTACAAATATATAACATGGAACCCCAACATCATGTATAATTACAATGCAGCAGTAAAAAATACGGACCAAAAGAGCTCACTCCTTGAGACCAGCATTAACCCCTCACAAAGGCAGTGCCGGTGACATGATCACCTTGCACAAGGCTCTGCCTGGGAAAGCTTCTCCCTGCTCTCAACATTGCCACCGAGAATGGAGGCTCCAACACAAGAACTTCAAGGGACACACACAAAGGCTACTCAGACTATAGCACATTCCCAGCTATTTATGATCCTGGAGATCCACGAGTAATACTTTCTTCGAATTTCTCTCATTTTTAGAAGCCTCAGCACTGAGTCCACTAACACTGTCTCAGCCTCAGATCCCTATGGGGGAGCCAGGGAGGCTTCTCTCCATGGTCCCTGGGCTTGAGTAGCAACGATCATGCAGCACTAGTGACCCTGAGCAAAAGCCACAGCAGCATCGTGCACATGTGGTGTAGGCACAGGTCGTGACATGAAGACACACGGGTACTTTTTGATATTTGCAAAATACACCTCAGTTGCAAATTGTTATGGAAGTGCCCCAAGGCATTTAATATGGACAAAAAGTTGTAAACAATTGCTTATTGACAGCAAGAGAATAGAGACTTTAAAATGCAATTAGCACAAATGACCACATCTCCATTCCAACAGTGAGGCAGACATTCAGAGGAAACTTCAGAGATCACTTAAATGGCCATGTCCAGGATGCCTGATGCAGAAGGTTGCAATCTGGCTGCTGAAGCAGCGAAGCTCCCTCAGGTAGCAGAGGAAACCGGCAGAGGTGGCTCCATCCGCCTTCCAGGGCCTTCTCTGCAGGCCCTGGAGATTGGTGTCACCGCGTCACTGCGCCCGTGGCCATGCAGAGACACGGAAGGAAGAGACGTCCAGTACCACGAGGTTTGCCTGCTTCTCCACTCGCTTCAGGGAATGGATTATGTAAAATTCATCCCTAGGATCAAAGACCTAGTTAGGATTTCAAGGGAGAGTTCTGGAACACGAGGATGATTCTGGTCAAGGTTTTAAAAATCAACTGTGGCTCAAGTTTTTCTTCATGAAGATATTTGAGCATACATTAAACACTGGCTCTTGCACTTCCTCTCCCAAGACACATGCGCACACACTCACACACATTTCTTGTGTAGAATAAAATGTGCAGAAATGTTTAAGATTATAAAGTTATAAAAAATGCATATTTATTCATATGCATGGAATTATGTAAATTATAGAAGAGATCACACCACAGATCATTTTCCTTAATAGTTTGCTCTTACGTGATATTTGATATTCAAAAGATGAAGATGTATTATGACTAACAATACTCCAAAGAATATTTCTATAGAATCTAAAAAATTTTTTTAAGTATTCAAATATGTCGATAGGTCAGCATAAGTGTAGCACCTCCTGGTATGACTGCTTGGGAAGGAGAAACCTTCACTTGTCAGAATATGCCAAGGAAACCAGAACAATCTTATCACTCTCCAATTACAGGGGCCACAGCAAGACCTGTCTGTCAGTGAGCAGACTGTCTGGTGCTGGAAATGTGAAAACTTAGGGAGAGAATGATTCCAATCCTACTGGGCCCCAGAGGTCTTGCCCCAGCATCCACGACTCTGCCAAGCATTTCTTCTTTCTTTCCCTGCCTTTCTACCCCCACTAACACCCCCAAACCTAATCAAAGGCAGAGATCCCTCGAGGTTCTGGAAGGGCCTCTGCGGGTTACAGTGAAAACTGCGGACCACAAAATGCAGGGAAGAAAAAACACATTTTAACATGTTTACACGAGTGTGAACCATTCAAATAACATCCTATAGGGTGTCTGAGAAAATTACAGAGGGGAAGGAGCGGACCAGCTCACTCCTACCACTGAGGCAGCCACTAGGAAAAACAGGCAGGTGCGTGAAGCATCACGTGGGGCTGAGCCATGGCTGGGGGAGGCACAGAGCCCGCTCCAGGGGGCTGCAGAACAGGGCCAGCCAGATGAGCCCATGGGTCACGCAGACGACAGGGAGCGTAGATGAAGTGTGTGTGACACAGAGCCAGGCTTTCTGGAGGAGCCGTAGGAACACCTGGTGCTTTGGAAGGACTCTGCAAGTGTGCTGCCATCTTTCTCATTTTACATATGAAGAAACTGAGACCCACAGAGATCAGAGGGTTAACGATCGAGGGGGCAAGACTCGGACCTTACTCCCTTTGACAATAAAGGTTGTGCTCTTGAGATTCCAGTCTCGGTACAACAGATTAAGTTCAAAGCATCACCTAAATCAAGAAAGAGGTCTGTGTAGACAAACAGGGTCAAACTCCAGGCATCTGAGTTGTTAGAAATGGCACCATGGAGCAGCACTGAAAACGTAGGATCCCAGAGCAGAGGCTGCTTGCGTTGGTCATGGGCATCAGCCCTGTGCCCACTACACACATATGTGGCTGAAGCCTGTGACCATTCCATGCTACCTGTGATGGGGACTAGAGGTGCCTGATCATCTTAGAGTCAAGCCAATAAAATCAGCTGCCAACCCTCCGGGAATTGGTCACCCAGCAAGGGCCTGGATGGAATCTGAAAACAAGGGGACTTGGTGGCATCTCAGAGGAAAGACCAGGAGGCACATGGGAGGCCAATAAAAGGGGGCAAACTGCTGGATAGTGCCACATCTGTGATGGGCCAAGTACGATGAGTCATAGGAAGCAAGATGGCGAGTTCTGGATACTGAGAAATGTCCATGAGGTGGAAGAACCACCTGTTTTATGTAACGATCCAAATAACCAGATCACAGTGGACAGCCACTCAAGTAATGCCTGCATAATACAGAGTATTATTGAGAATAACTCAATTCGCAAGGAGCTTAAGGCAGCCGATACTTGATAGCCTGTCAGGGAAAGCAGAACAATCATTACAGAAAAGAATCATATCCTCAGAAAAACAAAACTTAATCACACTAAGTTGGTAAAGCCTATCTTACAGACACACAGTCTGGACTTGCGCTCTCAAAATACTGTTGTTTTTTTTAATGTTATGCCAATTATCTAATTTAATTTTTTTCTGTTACTTCAAAACTGGATATACTCCATGACTCATTGTATCTGACTTTCTTAAAGAATCTTTAGAAATTCATAATCACAAAGGATAGAATTATTCTTCAGAAATTAAATGAGGTAATGTTTTGTTTCTGTAGAAAAATCAACATTAGGACATTTGCATTTAAAAAAAAAATCTGTCACTCCAATCACTTGAGGTAGTAGTTAATCAACACAAATGAAACTGATAAGCAAATTTCATTAAATAGCATTAATACTAAATCGAAGCACTTTATTATACAATAAAATCATTTAATATTTAACATTTTACAACAGTTTCAGAGATGCAGAAAAATTGCAATATGGAGTCCTCAGTTTCCCGTTATTAATCTCACATTTGTGGTGATTAACAAATAACCCACGTAGTACAACGGAAGGCTACTCCTTATTTGAATTGCCTTATTTTTATCTACTACCCTTTTTCTGTCCCAGGGCCCCATCCAGGTGACATTCATGTGCTTGTCCTGTGTCAGACCTTCTGAGTCCTGTTTCTGAAGGTCTTGACGGCCTGAGGAGAACTGTTCGGGGATTTTACAGACGGTCCTACAACTGAGTTTGACATTTTCCTTAGGGATTGACTAAGGTCATAGGTCTTGAGGAACTCCCAGAGAGGGAGGGTCGTTCACACCACATTCCTCTAAGGGAACCTCCCCGGGGAGAGAGAGAGTCATGCTCCACTTACTCGTGGGCAAAATAGCTACGTAAAATATTGGGAACTCTTATACACAGGAAAGTTGCCTCTTCTCCCAGTTATTTACTCAGTCATTTTTAATATAAGCACAGACTCATGGATATTTATTTCATACCTTGGGGTATAACCCAATGTGACCACCATAAAGAAATTTTAATGCTGATATATTCAAATTCATGGCTGACATGTTTTGAATGTTGGCCAAACAGACTGTGGGTAAAGCCAAGTGTTTGGATGTCAGGTGCACCGTCAAGTTTAAAGAACTACAGATCTGCAGGAGGACATTTGGGGATACCCACTCACATCCCAGGGAACTCTCTTCCCATATTTCCAATACATCTAGGATAAAATTCCATATATAGAAAGTAACCTTAAAGTCAAGCATGACTTGGTTATTGAAATTCTTATAGCAGATGCTGGTCAATACCTTACTCGTTTAGAAATAACTTTGATGATGCAAACAGGTATCACATAATTTAATACTTTTGATTACATGTATTTCAAGTATATTTGTGAACAATGTTTGCCATTTTAAATAAAATTCTATAAAATGGAGATAGCGTAATAGTTGGAGGCATAGACGTATAATTGGAAGTTAGAGGAATGTAATAAATATTTTATATATTTGCTACATATCATTCACTAGTACAAAGTAAATTTAGGTATAAAATGTATACCAAGGTTCCATAATTAAGAAACAGTGCAAGAAGGTAATGAGGCAGAAAGACAGAACACAGTACAGATCGGAAGGAAATAAAGACAATACAAGGTAGATTTTTTTTCATTTATTCATTTATCCAACAACTCTTTACAGGTCCCTCCTATCTGTCAGCAACCATGCCAAGGGCTTGGTATATCATGCTGAGAGCAAAAATAGTTACAACCCTTGCTCCCAGGTAGCCTGCGGGAAGAGAGAGGTTCCTCAAGCTCAGCGGCAATGCTGGAACTTAAAGGGAAAGCCAGCCAGCAGCCTGGGCTGCTCAGACCCCACACACTCCCAAGGCAGAAGGACTGGCCTTGGCCTGGTCCTCGGAGATGGCTTCTGAACCATTGGCTGAGATAACAGCGTTGTTCCAGGCCTGAGGCCTTGGGCCATCTCAGACAGTTCATGCCAGTAATCTGACTGACAGTGATGACTTGTTGTCGAACACCTGCTTTGGGACCTGCTACATCAGTTGGAGCTGTGTGGGGAGGGAGACTGAGGAGCTCGATGCTCCGTGCCTACACGACTGGCCAGTGAAATCCCTGGATGCAAGGCTCACGGGAGCTTCTGGGTTGACAACACTTCACAGGAGAGGATAATGGGAAGCTTGTGCTTGCTTCCTCCTCAACCCCACCCTGCCCACACCTTCCCTAGGCTGATTTAAACCTGTATCATCTCACTGTAGTTAACTGGAACCAGGAGCATGACAGCTTTTTTTGTTAAGTCTTTCTAGAAAATCGTTGAGGCCGAGGGTGTTCCTGAAGACCCCCATCACAAAACTATAATAAAAAATTGAGGTGTATGCTCTGAAGGAGAGGAATGGAGGCTAGGCCATGGGGGAACTTTCCTGAAAAAGTGGGTCAGAGCGGAGATCTGCTGGATGCATGAACGTGGGGCCAGGGAGGCAGGGAGAGCTTTCCAGGTGAGGGCACCGCATGTACCCAGGTCCTCTGCTGGAGCCAGCCAGGGTCTGCACAAGTCACTGTATGTGGACAGGCAGAGCTGGAGCAGAGAGCAGCAGAGCTCCATGAGACATGGGCAGGCCCTGGCCTGGAGGGCCATGTAAGGACTTGGGTTCTTTTTCTAAGACTGGAAGGACGCCCTGGAAAGGTAGCAAGCAGAGGCGAGACCGGCTAGGTCCTTTGAAATGAGCATTCTAGCAACAAGAGGGGGAGATCTTACTGGGAAGGATGAGCAGACAGAAGGGACACAAGGACACCTTTTTATGCAACTCAAGATGAGAGATGACAGCATCTCTGCTAGTGTGGTAGCCATGGAAGTGATGAGGAATGGGAGCTTTTAATAGAAAGTTAGTGGACCAAGCTGAACGGTGCCATGGCAAGTTGGGAATGAGAGAAAAGGGGGATCACAGTATCTGGCATGTGACGTCTACCTTGCAGGCTTGTGCAGATGAAAGGAAGGGGACTACTCACAGACAGGAAGCACTAGGAGAGACCGATTTATTGTGTTCTGAAAGTGAAGCACCAGCATGCCATCATTTGGCACTGGAAACTTGGAGACTGATGCATCTCTAGATCTGACAGAGAGGCTTATAACTTGCTAAACACACAGGTCCTCAGCTGCTGTAAATTCAGGTTTCATCCACAAGGTATAACTGCATTGCACATGCAAGGGACATGCCACTCAACCAGAGCTGGTCCAGCGCTTGACACCTAAGGACTCATTTTATCCTTACAACAACCAGGTGAGGCAGAGGCTGTGAATATTCCTAGTTAACAGCTAATGGAACTGGGAGCAGTTATTTGCCCCAGGCACACGGCTGAGCTATGAGTCCCGCACTCCATCTCCACAGTTGTGGCTTCATTGACCATACGTGACACCTCAGGTAATCAGCCAAGGAAGGAGATGAAACTAATTTGGAGACGGATAAGGGGTCAAACAGAAGAAGGAGTATCAACATGGAGAGTATCAATGTTTGCTAACTAAATGCAGAGAGGACGTAGAATACATTGCCAGAAATGTGGAAAGAAGGAGGAGATCAGGATACCGGAAGCCAAGAGAAACGAGTTTTAAAGTCAGTGGGAAGGATCCACTTGAGAGAGGGGTGAGCACATGAGGGGTGGGGGCACCAAGGGCGCGAGTGTCTCCCTCCGTCAGGATGGGAACGGGGAAACAGAGGTTCTCATACACCCCCAGGCAGAGCAGCCGGGGAGCAGAACTGCACCTGCCATGGGAACGAGCCTGACCCAGACTGGGCCCCGCCTGCTTGCTCTCTGACATCCTCATGACCATGTCCCCAGGTGCCTTTGACTCTCCCGCCTTCTCTCAGCTCCAGCTGCCCTGCTCGTCTTCACCAGTCACTTGGCGCATGCTGCTTTCTCGGCCAAGAATGTTCTCCATCCTGCCCAGTGTCCCCACTTCTAACCTCTTCCAGCCTGGTAACCAAGTTCAACCAATGCAGGATGATGAAGAGTTCCCGAACACTCATTGAACCAGGGGCCTCTGAAAATCAACGTGATTTTGGCTGTTTGCCCCAATATCTTCTGCTTTTGGTCACCCATATACCATCTTTGTCAATTTGAATCATATTTAAAGATACAGTATACTAGCTGTATTTTTATACCCAGGATCATATTGATTGCTCCCACAAATACAAAAACACAGGCAGAGGCCCTGTTAATTTTGTATAAAAAAGGAGAGTTTCAGGCAGATGACACCAAATTACTCCACTCCTTCCAAGCAAACATGGGAAGCCACATTCTAATCAGAACGTCAATCTATTCATTTACAATAGGATGTGCAACTGTTAATTCAAGCTGATGTCCATGTCAGTCTGGACGATGCTCGTCTTCACCCTAGACACACGACAGCTACAGATTGGTGAGCCTTGTATAAAACTGTAGATGGGACCAGAAAACAGAACCACAGCTTCCGGGGGCTTGGGTTGGGAATACAGGGATAGTTCTCCAAGTGGTAGGAAAGCATCTGGGAGGGAGAGGAACTCTTAAAACTTGACTGTGACTCCCATGAACACAACGGCTTATGCTTTGTGGGTACCCAGAAGACCCTCAGAAGTTTCTTATTCAGGAAGCAGTTTGGGTACCAGCAAGTCAGACAGCAGTGTTTGTGGGAGTGTGGTCCTTGGAACCCTAGATCCCAGGTCTACAGCCGATGGCTCGCTAACGAGCATCGTACCAACTCCCTCTGATCCGTGAGGTGCAGCTCAGGCCACACACAGTGTTCCCAAGGTCCTTCTGCTTGTTACGAGCGGTGCAGATAAAGCTCTGAGCACACGCCTGGCGCACAATAGATGCTCGTCTTATCAGTCGTTTTGCTGGTAACGTTCAAGCCCTTTATTCACGACTTCCTCTTGGCCAGACTGTGACCAGGAGGCACCAGCGCTTGCCTTGTGACTTTCCTCTCTAGACTTTCCTAGTTGCTAAACTGATGATGTTTATGCAGACTTTTTCAAAACAGGATACAAGGCTCTGATTATGTTTCTGATTAGCAAATCATAAGGACTTTCCAACCCCTGCCTCTCACATGTTTCCCAGAGACCACCTTGATCAACACTGAGGGGCTTTGTAAAATCTCTAGAATCAGATTATGGAAAAAGTTGGCTTAACTGTTACACAAAGGAAATAACAGCCATTTGTGAGGATTTGTTCAATTTAACTCCTCACAGAGTTAAGAGTCAGCTCCAAGTCATTCGGGTATACAGTCTCATCAGGACTATAATAATGATGTTTTATAGGTCTTCAAAGAACTAAGGGGCAACAAGGAGTTAGGACCTGGGAACTGATCTATGAGAACTGAGACCCCAGAGAAAATCCTCTCACAAAGACAATGCTTAGAGTGACAAGCTTCATTGTTCTGGGATTGTTACTGCTAAATCGGGCCTCAATATGGGCAGGAAATGAAACAACTGACAGCACAAGGTTCCTCCTGGGAAGCAGAGGGTGCAAGTCAGGTACTACGGGTAGTCTGATTGGCAGCCACGTGAAGACAGAAAAGGTGAGATGCTCGAAGTTCACCGGAGCACTGTACCCAGAAACCCAGGAGGTGCCACACAGCAACCAGAATCAGTGGAAGGGGAAACAGTTGGATCCAGAGGACACGCCCAATTTCTATGATTGGAGCTATGATCCACCTGCCGTGAAGCAACGGTTAAAGGAGCGTGCCTGATGGTCTGCGCCCCACAGCCTCTTACATGTGCCAATCCGAGCTTGCAGTGAGAGGACTAATGTACGACCATAAAGCACACTTGCTATTATGCCAAGTGATAATGAGATACAGGAGATTCAAGGACATGGCCAGACATCCTAAAACATCCCTCCAGAGCCACATATCCCAGGAAAGAAGGGTTCAAGCTTTCAAAAGTCCTCGCAGGAAATAGGAAAAAATTCAGTTTCCAGCCTGCTAGCATTTAGAAAGAGAGCTTCCATTCCATTACAAAAGAAAATTCATATGGGGCTAAGGTAAGTCACATCAGCCACAGAGAAGCAGAGTCTTGACAAGGTGGGGTGGCTGGTGACAGGGCACGGGGCAGAAGGGTGACTAGCAAAACAGCATCGTCCTAGGCTCAGAGGAGTGTGAGCAAAAGCTACAGGCAAAAGAGGATGGCTTAGGTTTAAGTTCTCCCTGTTCAAACCCAGACACTAAAGCACATAGAAGGGAAAGAAGTCCTCCCAGACCCAGAAAATGAAACAACAGCAACGAAATTCACTCTCTCTGTTTTTGCTGATTCCTTTTAAAGTTTTTGTTCCTTTAAACATTTTTCATAAAAATCTGATTAAGAGTCCCCGAGATCGCCTCCTCAAGGTTAAATACAGGGAGCGAAGGGACACTGACGGTGTCAGATGGAGAGGAGTTGGCAAGGTCCTCACAGCAGCTAGGAACTCCCGCAGGTTGTCTCCAGGATCAGGTGCTGATGGGGGTTACTGAGCGCCACAGGTTTTTTTTTTTTTTTTTCCTAGAAGAAACCTGCTGTAACTTCTAATGCTCTCACATGTGAGGTCTCTGACAAAATTTCCAGGGAAAGTAATTTACCTTCTCTGTGACCCAGTTTTTTCATTAGCAAAACATGTTAATAAGATAGTGATGGGAGGGAAAAATACATATTTCCCAAGGACAAGTCTTGTTAATAAATTACCTAGCAAATCCAATAAGCTCTCAGAAAAGAGAAGAGATCTATCATTTTTATTAAAGTGTGGCACTGTGAAAAACAAGGCGCAGAGGTCTCCCTTGCGGTGGCCCGACACCATCTTAGCCTTGGGCAAGAAGAAAAAGAATGGTGGGGGAAGACATGGAGAAGACGTCTCCCTCATGATATGCGCCATTGCTGGACAGGTTGCAAACACAGTTCAGGTTGCCCTTGGAGAGTTAGAGAAAGTCACACGCCGCAACTGTCAAAGCTGCCATCAACATGCTCAGAATTCACCTTCTTTTTAAAAAGTATATTCCAGGAAAAGTGCTCTATGTTGATATATGCTGCCCATCTTGTTTCATAAATTAGATGCACACTTTTTATCTAGAATGTGACATGTATTTCAACACGTGATGGACAGTGTGTGTACCACGCGGGGAAATTCAGCCACGAGAACCCTGGCTTCAGCCACAGCAATTGCAGTCTCATTTTCAAAGCAGAAGATGAAAAGACTGGCTTGTTTGTTTGATTCACACAATGATCTGCAGCATTATTATATTGAAATGCCCAGTTGAAGTGAGAGCATTGGCCTGTCAACCAAGCAGTTCCTGAAGCAATGCCCTGGGACCCACTCGGAAGAAACACGGTTTCTGACCTCCTGGCTTCACATACAGTTGGGAAGAAAGATCAGAAAGACACAGAGTGGCTTTCAATGCAACCAGAGTTAAGGATGGGGGGCCATGCTGGATTCTTGGGCACACATGCACAGGGTGGTGACTGAGCTGGGCCCGGGGAGATACATAGCAGTCACCTAGGTAAACCAAAGAGGGGTTCACTTCAGGGAGAGAAAACAGCAATATGACCCATCTGGAGAACTGCAAAGGGCCACCGTGGTCACAAGGGCAGGAGGAGCCATGGAAGTAAAGGGATTTCTATGTCAGGCCTTCATAAACCAAGCGGCTTCTCTCTTGGCATTAACCCTTAGGGGAGCAGGGAACAAAGGTACTGAAGATGTCCAGTGGGGGAGAGTGGCAGGAGCAGGTTTTTAAGTTATAGAGCACAGCAAAAGATAATCTCAGGCAGATGTTTCCAGGCTGACCGAGGATGGTGAGAATGGAATCCAGCAGAGACAGCCGTGTAGACCAGTCGTGTGTGGGATTCGTGATCTATGACAGATGACTGGTTACAGGTGCAGAAGACGGGAGGATGCTGTAGGAACCCAGGTCCAGAGCGAGGACTTGGCCTCAGGGCACAGGGTGCAGAAGCAGGAGTGTGCTTTGAGTGGGAAGAGTGAACATTTGAACACTGTCAGCCTCTGGCATGATCTGAGAGCCGCGTGAGGGCTGCAGATCCTTTTCTCAGGAAAGCGCCCACACCTACTCCTACACCGTATATCCTATATAAACCCAGGGCATTCACAGATCACCAAACCTCTTCTTTCAAAAAGTTCCCAACACCAAATAAGACAAAAACGGAAGGGGAAACCCTGAGGGTTAATAAAGACAGACAACTCAGCAGAGGAAACTGCAGAGAATAATCAGAGGGAGGAGGAAAGCCCAGAGGGAGGGTCAGCTCGAGTTCAAGCAAGATGCAAATTTCCAACTTGCTTGAATGAACCTCAAGTTAGAGGCAACCACATCAAATTCACTAAGTTAAGTGGAGTGAGAACTGAACATCGGCCCTTGATGTTCACTGGTCTGGATTTGTTGGTCCAGACACCAGGCCACTGGAATAAGATAAGGAGTGAGGAAGGAAAAACGGCTTCTCTGCACACACTTCCCAGACAGTAGCCAACCAGGAAGCCTGAACAAGGAACGGAGCTGAGATGAGGTCTTCACTCCATGCTGGGGACTGGGGTACAGCAAAACTTGAGCAAAATTGCTGGCTGGAGGGCACAGCAGACCAGTGGGAATAACTGAGATCAAGGAGAAAGGAAGGAAAAGTAACTCCATAACTGAAACTCAACCAGAGTGACTGTGGAGAAGTGACATGGAGGAGGTGATGGAGGAGATTGTACTAGAGGGTGCTCCTTTCATCTCCTCCATCAAGGTCACACACACTGAGGGACGGCACAGGCCAGGTGGTGGGGATGGGAGAGGTGGGCTGATGTCATGGAGGGGCAAGTGTCTTTATCACCATCATATGCCTGAGGTCCTGCGTGAGCCAAGGCTCCCCGTGAAAACTCAGTCCCGCTGAATGAACGATGGCAGTCAGAGGAACACAGGAGATGTGAGCAGCTGGTGCTTTCAATGAGAATGAGGGCTGTCGAGGGGGAGGGAAAGGCCTTTCTAAGCCGTCTAAGGAGAGCAGGCCTCAAGTGCTGTAATTTATTCATAAGCCTTAGTGGAGAGCTCTGGGTGACCTGCGGTGATCTTAGGAGAAGGAGATACGCGGCCTCCTCAGGCTGGCAATCCTCACGCACCCTCCGAAAACAGGTATGCTTTCAATGAATAAGTAATCGCCGACAGTTGGCAGGTAAGACATGCAAGTTTTGTACCCAACACCCAATACCCTCGGCAGAGATGGACAACAGAGAAAGGTTAGTTAATTATACTGTCAGCTGGTCGCCTGGACTCCGAGGCCCACACAGAGCAGACAGACAGGGAGGACTGCAGACTGCCTGGCCAGCCGTGTGGGTCCGGCAGATGAGAGGCTGGCTAATCTGTGCTTCGTATTCCACAGATGATTCTCTCACTCGAACGCCATTCAAATCGAAAAACAAAAAATCCCTCCAAATCCCAAACAACAGAAAATGGAAGGCATGTTATTAAATCCCCTGCTGAAAGGCTGCTGGACCACGTTCCCAGTGACTTGGGCTACGTGGCGGGTGACGGATGATGTGCTCAGGTGTCCTTTGAATCCACACCACATCCAAGGCATCACAGTGTGTTCCCTTGTCCTGTTCAAACTGTATTCCTCCCTACCAGGTTGGAATAATTTGTATAAAATTGATTGCTACTGTTCGCACTAGAAGCTCTAATTGCATTCCTGGTATAACTTAAAATGATAACCTTATCTTAATTAGCAGCGTGATGCAGAAATGCTTTTGAAAGCCTGAGAATTAACCTGCATTTTGAAACAGAAGCCCCGAGGCTCACAAAAAGAGAGACATTCTGTTGAATCCATGAGCCAATGTTAATTTATCAAAACTACAGAAGAAAATAATCACACGACGAGAAAGACTCGGCAAAGCAACCAGCACCTTCTCTGAGCAAGTGGCTTGCGTTTCTCATCCCAGAATCCCACACCACATCATCCTTATGCTTGAGCCTTGGGGCATCCACTGGAGAGTCCTCCTCTGGTTGTTTCAGGACACTAACCACCATCAGTGGTCACAGTGGGAGGAATGAGTGGACAAACACAGGAGGCTTCGCGTGGTGCTCACCTGGGACTGTTAGACACACCCTCTCTAGTGTCCCGCAGGCACCTGCCCAGCCTTCTCCTCCTGTAAGCACCAGTTCTCTTAATCCCAGCCTCCTCATTCACCCACGCTTGCTAACATCCCTGCGGGCCCAGCTGTATTTAGTGTTGGAGCAACACTTCCAAAGAAGGAGGCTGCCTGTGAGAGAAGCTATGCCCTGCATGTATTTTTTCATGCTCTCATTCTGGAAAAGCCATGAATAATGGTTCATCGATGATGATCATTAGCCAGCACACTAGGACCGAGGAAAATTAACATTTCAAACAATTAATTTAAACTATGTTATGGCAAAATAGAACACTTAGCAGTAAGTCATTACGTAAACACCTTAGGTAAATGTTAAAGTTTTTCCAACGCAATGTTTGCAAACCTGGAGTCTTCTGACAAATGTTGTGTGGTTTAGCATCTACAAATATACAAGAAAAAATTGGGTGCTTTTTCATCATCCAAGACAGTAACCATGGCCAACCCCAGAAATGCCATAGGGATGCTATTTCAAGCAGGACTCTCCTGAAGGTGGCCTCAGGGAGGTCTGGGGTTTCCTCCTGTAAGCCATACCCACCAGGCTAAATGCCTTCCTATAATGTGAGTTGGCACTTTTTTTTTTTTTTTTGAAAATAAGTATGGTTCAAATAAATGAAGTATCTTCTCCTTGCTAGAACAGAGGTTTATTTAAATGTAAGGAGTTAGAGTTAAGAGAATATTAGAGCATGACATTACCATCAGAATTGAACTTAAAACTGGTGGAGAGAAGTCAAGGTGTAAACAGTTGTGACATTTGATGGTGGAAGAGTGGTGTGTCATCTAGATGTATTTCTAAGCATGAGGTATAATTAAACAGGAGGAAGCAGGTGCATACTAATATTTGTTCAAAAGTAATTTTTTAAATGGGTCACTGCTCTTTCAATAGGACTAAAGAACTATTTTAAAGCACCTACTATGTGCAAGGAGTGACATGCTGCCATAACATGAAGGCGAATCTCTCTTACAAGTCACAATTTGTAAGAAGCATTATTGTGCCTAGAATGTCTGGGCACATACTTACATAAGCAGATTTTCCATACCCTGAGCATCATAGAAACGCACACGGTATTGGGCGCATCTCCATATATCAGCCTTGTGAAAGCTCAGTCGGAAAAAAAACCAAGCCCAGGCGACATTTCCATCAGCAGATATTTTAAATCGAGTGACCCCAGATCTATTTGACAAGATTGTTCTAAAGGAGGAAAGCCCTCACATGATTTTCCTTGCTTTTCGCTTCATGGAGGTGACAGGCACATACCGATGGCATCTTCGGGTTGCAGATCCTGTCTTTTTACCACTGCAGTTATAGTCTCGTTCACAACGTTAATGGGCTAAACAGGGACCGCATGAAAATCTCCAATTATTTTCAGACAGTCTATGTAACACTGCTGCTAATTTTAATGCCCTGGATGCACCATCGCCGTGACCTCTGCTGCGATCCCAACAAGGATTCTTCAAGCTCCTTATAAATGCATTAATCACCTCTATGAAAGTCGCTGCTTGCTTTTAACGAAGATAATGTATGTTACTGGGATTACACCACTGCTTGCAGAATCATTAAAGAAAGATAGACCAGAATTTATGATAAAGCCTTTGGACAGCAGGACACTATTTTAACCATAAAAATCACAATCTGCAGGGACAGTGGCCAAAGCAGAGGAACCATTAAAGACTTATAATTAGCATCAATCAAGGTGACACTACTGTTGACATCTTTATTACTTTAAATACACTAATCAAATATTTCTGCATGAGATGGAAAGCCGGATGGGCAGCTAGACCCAGAAAACATCCCTGCGGAGAGCAATTTAAAATGATCTGTTTTCAAGGTAAGAACAAAGTATTAGTGTTACAGAAGAACTCAAAATGGACCTATGAGGTGGCCGAGGTCCTCAAGGGCATGAGCTGTGACCAAGCATCTCTCTAAATAAATGTACATGAGCAGGTCCTTCTGGACAGTCCAAGGGCTGATGCAAAAGTAGCCTAAGCATTGGACCTCTCTGCACCATGAATAAATAGCCAAACACTCCCGCCTATCATTTCATCATTTTCTAGACCCTTCTTACCCATGCACCTGGAAATGAAAGGTAAAGGGAGAGCAGAGCTAGGTGTCATTTACGTAATCACAACAGAGGCTGTCAATGTCATCTGACTGCATCAGGCTC
The DNA here is from genome assembly GCA_020662805.1 of Glaucomys volans. Lineage (NCBI taxonomy): Eukaryota > Metazoa > Chordata > Mammalia > Rodentia > Sciuridae > Glaucomys > Glaucomys volans. The sequence goes on from JAJEJO010002551.1 coordinate 79,021, forward strand.
AATTCCACACCACGCAGACTCGGAAACACACTGCTATTTTTACTGCTCATATAAATATTTCAGTCTTAATGAACGAGAAGTTGCTTGGCATCTTTGCCACCCCTGGAGCCCATATGGCATTACACCTTAATGACTGTAATTTTCAAAAAGGCACTCTCCCCTAGTTTCAGTGTTCACAAGCTGAATTCCTGAGGTAAAGGGCACAGACCATCGGAAAATCTGGGAAGATGATTTCAGATAGCAAAATCTGGCTTGGAATCAATTTGAAATTATAGATGAAGATCTGGCAAGGTATCTCCCAGGGGGACAACTTCATATTTGCCAAATGAGATTATTATAGCGAAGACTTTCATTATGAAGGTGATGAGCACCAACAATCACTGTGGCTTCCAAAGCTCAACTTTATTTATAGGTTTCTTTATTGGTGTGTTAATCAGTAGGTTTAAAAAATATATTACATCTTCTCTAGACACCTGCCTTTGGAGGGGGGAAAGTTTGTGTGTGTCCATCCAAAGCTGAGCAGAGTCAAAGGAAATTTTGCGCTGCTTCTTTCCAAGCCATAAAGAAAGGACCACGGCCAGAGGACGGGTGACAGAGCAGAACAGCTGGAAGGAACAAACTAGTCAAAGTAGAAGACCCACAATGTATTGTGGGTAGTTCAAATCCAGTTCCATTTTCAACGCCATGGTCATGGGAAGATTTTTCAGGAGACTGTGATAGCTGTTGTAAGGAAAATCACTTTGCAATTGGGCCATTGAAAATCCCACTAATTGAACCCAATACTGATCAAATCACGGTTTCTAACACATGAAGAACTTCCAGTACTCTGAACTGCTCTCAAATAATGACAGCAAACTCTTCCAGCTTGAAAAGAACAGGAGTCCTGTGAGGTGGAGAGGATTAGCACCACCTTGCAGATGAGATCAGAGACTAAGAGAAGCTCATGGCCCTCCCAATGGGCTCTTGACCATGACACTCAGCACCAGTGACTCGGTATCTTCTCGACTATACCATACTAACCCTGAGCTGCTCTCAAACGCTCCATAATCTTACTAGTTAAGGAGAGAAACCACACATTGAGATGATGGTACCCTATAGTAAAGACCAAGTTTAAAGAGCACCTTTGCCAAGAGAAAGCTGTTCTCAAAGAACCAGTTAGATGAATATTAAACATGGGAGAATCCTCTGACTCTGAACATCAGTTGGCTTCGTTTAGGGCTTGGTCATCTTGCTACCCCAAGCCAAGACCTCTTTTTTTTTTTTTTTTTTTTTTTTCACTTTCGAGAGTCATTTGATTCTCACTGACGCACAAGGAACAGGGAGGGTTGTGAAATACTGGAAGAGACCGACCTCACCACTGGAGAACCTGCCAGCCAGACACAAAGTGCCAGCTAACAGTGAGTCAGGGATGGGCTCCCCGCTATCAAAGGCCTCTATGTTGAAGCCTGAACAAAGGAGCTTGGCGTAAGGAAGGCTTTGGGGCTGGGAAATGACACCAGAAAGGACCCGTCACTTCCTCATCAGACGACATGCATTTGCGAAGATTTGCTGAAATGTGTCCACAACACTTCCAAAAAAGACGTGAATTAAAAAACTTGTGTCAGTCAGTACTACTTTTGGAACAAGATGCAGAAGTATTTGAAGACGGCAAATCCTCTTTCCTACCCTACTTAAAGAGCTCAAAGCTGATTGGTTCATATTTTCCAACTAAGATCATTTTTGTGTTGAAAAGTGGAGAAAAAAGATGGTAACCCTGGGAGAGCGCAGTGGAAATGGCAGAGCCAGAGAGAGAAGCAATTGCATGCAAAATTCATAATACGTAAAAAAGAAAAAGCAAAGCCACATCTAACCGTAATGGGGAGCGCTCATCGCATCTCATCCCCTGCATCCTCTCACAATGTCCCAACATGTCCCTATCTCATTGTCCCAATAATAGCTCAGGTTATGTAACTTCAGCCTTACGTGGACCACACAATGCAGGTTTGCAATTTTCTTAACACAGGCGAGGATATTTTTCATTACCTTTACCCATTTTGCACAGTGGAGTCACCATCCATGGGTAAGATGAGCTGTGGATATTAAGGACAGTGAGTTCATTAACAAATAGCATGGAAAACTCTGGCAAGCTGTAGGTTTCTTAGCAGTAGAAGTATTCTCCCAATCGAGCTACAAATATTCCAACAAATCACTTTAGATAGCATACATGATGTGTTGTCATTTTTCTAATGTGATAGATAAGTAGATTTAATTTAATTTGCACACCCTTAAAAATGTATTGTTTCTGAATCTGATAATGACAAATACCAAACACATAACCTGAAAACTTGCCCTGCAGGCACACCAAGACTTGGGTGCTCACTCCACACCTTTTCATGAGTGCTGATTAGTGGAGATGGGCTGGAGAAATTTTGCTTGAGTGCAAGTACTCCAAAAATACTAAATATAAAAAGAATTGCAAATAAATTTGAGATGCAAATTTACAGTGACAGTCTGACTTTGAAAAGTCATGTAGAAGGGCCAACTCATTCTCTTACTGTCCTAAAGGAAGTCGTTTTAATAGTCAGTTGCACGATTGGTAGAGAGTATTGTATGGTCCACTGAACCCCGTTGGAAAATAAAAATTCTTAAGCAAGGAATAAAAATCTGTTCTGATACATGCCACTCAGAGAAACACACAAATGTGGGTATTCATGAACTCGGCTGCTTACAAGACATGTTTTCAATGAAAAACACCATCAAGAAAAGCCTATAGATCTTTTTCTACAATCGTGACTGATATCTTAGCCAATTCACTCAGGCTCAATACTGCGGATTTAAAAAGCTACCATGAAAGGTAAAAAACAGTATGCAAACATATGCCAAGGGGAAATGTCTGAGCTCGAAGTCAAACCCTCTCTCCCTGGCAGGCCAGCGCGCATCTACCATGGAAGGTCTGGCTTCCCGATAGGTAACACACACTCATTTTTCTCAACTGTGCCTAATAAAGCAGGGCAAAGACACAACTCCTCAGGGCTCCGGGTCAATAGCAGAAGCCATTAAATTCACTAATGCTGAAGGCGAATGGATAGCTGGAGGGTGAGGTGGTCTCTAATGCTCGGTACTGAAGCCCACTTGAAGCCCACGTGTGCTTTGCAATTGTCTTACAGAATACATTTGCTCTCCAGTCTCTACCACCTGCTTTTTTCTCTAACCATTGTATGGACATATCTGTGATATATAAAAGCGGATCATTTCTAATTTAATAGTGACACAAATCCTTTGAACTCACACACTATTGACAGTGACATAGAATATTGACCTTGAATTTGTAAAACATTGATTTTTTTGCTGTTCTCTACATCTTTCCTAGGATGTGAAAAGATCAGAAGTTTTCCATGGGCTGTTTCTGTTTTGCCTAGAGGTGCTCCAAAGCTGCCACCTGGACAGATTCTTCTAGAAAGATTTTTTGTCTAAACAAATCAAATTGGAAGAATCAATTGCATACTTGATAACAAGAAGATATTTTTCTTTTAAGTGCATCCTGACAAACCTTTGAGGCAATATTTCTTTAAATTAAAAAAAAATGTGTAAAAGGACCTAAAAAACAAGCATGGCCATATGGTTGCACGCAGCACACACGTGGTTTTCAGAGGGAAAGACAATGAGACCCATTATACGGGCATTTGTGGTGATTCCTGACCATGGGAGGAGGCTCTGAGCTGGAGGTGGCTCCACTTCTCCTCTGTCATCAGCTGTCAGCTCCTGGACAAGCCTCCTGCTTCCTCACCTGCCGACATTGACGTTCCCTCCACGTGTTATGGTGGGGAGCAGATGCGAGGCTCGGCGTGCAGGCGTTCTGCACTCCATAAAGTGTTACAAGCACATCAATTATAAACGAGAACACCAGACATATGTAAGTTATGAACCAGGAGGAGGGCAGACCAGCGAGTTGATCTGAAATTACACATTGTAACACAGATGTGCAAAAGTCATTTTTTCTAAAAAATGGTTTTTCCCATCACATGATTGACTTCGCGCTGCTAGGGAGTCTTTGTGCGGGTGTGGCGTTGAAAATACAAAACAAAGATTTTCAGCTGGTTCCTTTGCTGGAAGCCAGGTTCTTCGGAAAACAGCCAATTGGGCTTGGTAAATATTTGGGGTTTGGGTTTTCTCTCCCTTCCCTCTGCTCCTGACTCAAGGTATCGCCTCAAAAGAAGGTCCGTGTAATGCTGGGGTGCAGACAGAGGACCACCTGCTCCCGTTACTGCCTCTGGGGTGGGCTGCCTGCGTCTGGGGAGGCCCAGCAGGTCCTGCAAGGACATGCTGGGGGAGCCTCTGCCCTCCCTGCACCATGTTCCTAGAAGTCTGCGATGGGGCCCTCAGGGTCAGGACGGGACCGCAATCGCTCTGACCATCTCCCTCGACTGACCAGGCTCATCTCAGCCCATTGCTCACATGCGGCGTGTCCCCTGAGGGCCCTCAGCTGCAGAGGGGCCTGGAGTCCTGCACAGTCCTGCAGAGGGAGTCCTGCCATGTTGCTGTGGCCCTGCAAGGTGAGGACCATGCTTGTGAGGCCAGCTCATCATCCTCACCCACCAGGACATCTGGGTCAATTCTAAGAGGGTACTTGGGGGAGAGGGGACTAGACTGGCTTTTCTGAGCTGGACCACCTCATGTGGTCTCTCTAAAGTCACATGAGGTGCTTCTGAGGTTCCAGAGGGAAAGAGAGCCCACTCCCCTGCTCATGTCTCCCTTGACCACTGAACAACGGAGCTGGAGTACTTCCCAGAGGTCCAGATGCTGAAGGCTTGGTGGCCTGTGGAGCCACTGGGAGGCGGTGGAAGCTTTGGGAGGAGGGGTGTAGCAGAAGCAAGTTAGGTCATTGGAGGCTTGCCCTCCTGGGAGACGGGGATTGGGATGCCAGTCTCTTCCTCGCCTCTCTTTGCTCCCCTCCTGCCATAAGGTAAGCAGCTTTGCTCTATCACTGCCATAATGTGCTGCCTCCACTGGCCCAAAACAATAGGGCCAACTGACCATGAATTGAAATCTCTGAAACCAGGAGTCAGAATAAGAGTTTCCTCTTTATAAGTTGATTTTCTCAGGTTATTTTATCACAGTGAATGGGAAGCTGACTAACATGATCTCAAGAGTTGGGTTTTGATTTTAATCATCTTGCTCTTGATTCCTACCATCTGTGCATCCTCAGGCACTGTCTTGCACCCCTGGGGAGGTCTTCCTTCCTATGCAATTGTGCCTCAATGTATACAAACTCCAGTCTCAGATCCTCAGGTTCTCTCCTTAATATATAAATAGAAGCTTTAGAATTTTCAATGAATCCTGACTTTTTAAAGAACTTCTGACAATGACATTTGTTCTAGAACTTTCTAGAACCATCTGCACTACTCCTAAAACAGTAAAAGCTATTGATTCTGTCCATGAATGTGCAGCTGCAGGGTAATTTTACAGGAAATTTTTAAAATCATCATTCAATGTTTCAAATTTTATCCTTACTACATGAGACATTCTAGAACTATGGGAAATTCCAAGAGATTCTTGAATAAAGAAAGATAACTTTGTGAAATAACAATTGAATGGGTAAACATTACCAACTCATTTTACAGATGAAGAAATGGGACTTGGAGAAGATAAAGGATTTTCCAAATGAAGCACAGCATGAACAAAGGTAGCACCAAAATTTAAGCTCAAAGGATTTATACTGTTACTGCAGGGTTCTTCTCACTAGAAGAATCCTTAAAAGTATCTGTCAATCCAAAAGAAGAAAATATGAATATACACTCCCACCAATTACTTAGGAGCACAGCACACGCGTGTGCACACACAGCTTTGTTGAAGATGAGGAGAGAGATCCTGGCACATCATTAAACTCCTTCATTCGCTCGTCTTCCTTCCACTAGCATTTATTGAACACTTCTGATGTAACAAACACTGCGCTAGGAATCTTGCAAGATCATTGGCCCTGCTCAGATTCAGGGCTGTGTGGGTGTTATGTGACTTTAAGGACCACAGGGCTTCAGGGTTTTCCCAATCCACTGTTTCCTCACCTCCAATGGTCACAGGATCACACCTAAGTCCTACAGGTAGAAGTTTCATTACATACATTGAGATGGGACCGATGACTTGGGTGGTAAAAAATGCTCGGCTCCATAAGCCTGCAAACCACAAGGAGAAAGAAACAGCACGCGATGAAAGTCCCAGGACCCGCCCGCTGGCACTTCTCCATCACTCATGGCTGGTCATTTCATCTTCCCAGGATCTCAATGCCCCACATTGAGTGGCAATCCACACTGCCTCTCCAGCAACTACGACTGGCCTCCTTCTGCATGACGTAACCGTGTGCAGGATCACATGAATCTCCCATCTGTATTAACCTGTGCATTAATGATTTGCTGAGCTGAGCTAAACAAAAATGAGTTGCAAAGGCTGTGTATGATTAAGAGGCCTTTGGGGGCTATATAAATATACATACATATAATTTATATATATTAATATATACATACATGTATAACTATACATATATACGTGTGTGTATACATACACGTTTTCATATGTATTTATGGATTTTAACTTATAAACACATATATTTATACTTGTATGTAAAACTTCACAATTCTTTTCAAAATTTTTTTGTACTGGATATTGAACCTGGGGAGCATTACCACTCAGCAACATCTGTAGCCTTTTTTATTTTGTTTTTTGATTTTGAGATAGTATTGCACCAAATTGCTGAGGTTGGACTTGAACTTGCATTCCTCTTGCCTCAGCCTCCCAAGTCACTGGGATTACAGGTGTGCCCACCACCCAGGCCATTCATAATTTTTGTGCATCTGCATCAGGTGAAAGATAATACATCCAATGAAATGAGACTTCGACTGGTTTATTCTCTGCATGTTTTACTCATTCATTTCCCTCAACTATGACATTTACCAGTGATCTGAGACTCTCTCCAGAGGGATGCTAAGACCGAGTTAGTGTTTAAGTATCTGGTCATATAAAGGTTATTTGAGAATAATGCAAATAAATTGTTTGGTTGCTCAAGAGTAACTACTGTATTCAAATACCAAATGTGATAAAATAAATATGTCAAATTCTGTTCCTCCAAAAGCTGAAACTGAAATAACTTTTCTAAAACTTTAAGGTTCTTGATTTAAAAATGGAACTTAATAGGCTGATGCATCACTTAAACCATTAATTCTAATTAAAAAAGAAAAAGTAAAATTATTCTCTAAATACCGAATAGTTTAGAAATATTTTAGTAGAGGTTAATAAAACACCCACAGTCATTTTTCCTCTGGGAGGGGTGGAGGCATTTACATATCCCACTATGGAATTATATATATGCTAATCACATGCTAACGCGAACATGAAAAAATGTTATGTGGAAATTACAAGTTGAAGAACTACCAAAAAAATTGCAAAGGCAGAAGAACAGGTCTGCTTGAAAACAATGTCTGCCATCTTGCTTATTCACATGTAAACACCCAATATACCCAAGGCTTTGACATCTCCATTTGTTTGGGGGTTTGAATCAGTCACAAATATATGACCTTTAATTGTGTGATTGATTTGTCAAGAATCCTGAAATACTTTACCCTCGAGACTAACTTCATACGAACACAAATATTTTCACGGTTTCTAAATTGAAATGATGACTTCTCCAGGAAATGAGACCCTAAGTATAGTGTATGTGTGCTGATTGATTGATTTGTACAACCATTTGTACATATTTTTCACAGCAAAGATCATATTTTTAATCTTTTTTTTTTAATTTATAGTGGTGCTCACCCAAAATACTTGATGAGAGCATTCTGCAAAACTCTGTAGCTGGTGGAGGGTGAGGACCCATTCTCCCATTCATATTTTATTGGTACAATTAGACCTCCGTAGGCAAAATATCAGGAAAAAGCATGGTACCTGGTGGGTTAAATGGCACAAGTTCCAAGCCTTTCTTCCAGGTTTCTGTGCCCTCCAGCAATAAACTGGCTTTTGCATTTGGCAAACATATGCAGAAAACTAGGCCAAATATGGCCGATGAATGTGGCCAAGTTCTTTCATGTGATGCATGGTGACAGCCAACCCAAAGCTCCCAATGTCAATTCAATTTCCAAATGAAAACCTTACTTTTCCAGTAGTCTGTGTTAATATTTAACCTACAGACATAAATAAGACTAATTCACCTGTTTGGAGTAAATATAACAAACATACTCTACTGGTGTCAGTGGGGACAGTGAGATTTAGAATAAGACAGATATTATGGAAACAGATCTGAGGATTTGCTCTCACACAGTCAAGGATTTAGAAGCCTGAGGGAAAGAAAGGATGCTTCCCATGCTCCCCTCTGGCATGGTGCCTTCTAGATCAAGGAGAACAATTGACCATTAAGAGTAAATCTCTGACGTCAGATGAAACTTCTGTGGCTGTCATTGAAATTCTAGGATTTCCGGAGCCCCTATGAGTTGTCAAATATGGGATTGAAATTTTTCGAAATTGTCACATGCTTTCAAATATTGATAATAAACTTAAATAAATGCACACTCTTGTCATGATTTAACATTCTGAGGCATCAGTGATGGAGGCCTGGGAGTTTATACATCCTTGTCTTCAAAGACTGCTGTGATGTGTCTAGGAATTTCAGTAGAAACCCTAAACCCATGCTATCTAAATTTCAACCTGCTTTCTCAGACTTTCCTTTTCAAGCCACTTTCTTTATGTCAAGGAAGACGCTGTGATTGAGCCATTGTGTTACACATTACTACATTAGAGTGACAGTTGCTTACTGTGGTATTACCAAAAAGCTGGATTCTGACAGAGTGTGTATCAACACACATCAGCAAAGATGAAACCGCTCTTCCCTGGCTAGCACGTTTAAAAAAAAAAAATTACACAGGGCAATGTGAGGTTTAATAAGTGTCTCTACATAGATGTTCATCTTTAATTCACATAAGGAATATATTGAAAATGAGCAAATTGTGTATCTTTTGAAGTATCATAAGCAGCTAGAAAAATCTAAAGGAATTATTCTCAGGAAACTCCCACAAAACACACCCAGGAACTTCAGCAGGACTTCCTGCACCACCTCCACTCTTCTGTGGGCTTCTTAATCTTCTCTTGTAAGCAGGCTCAAATCCCTTTTGTCCTTAGCGCCCACTCCGTCCCCAGGCCATGCCTGCTCGGTCTTGATTCTCTTCTTGTCAAACCTCTGGGGAAAATGGGCTACTTTTACTAACTCACCTTCTTCACTCCATACTCATTTCTGTATCCAGTGGATTCTGGTTTCCATCCTCACAGTTCCCAAGTCACAGATGATCTAAATTTAGGGGACCCCTTTCACCCTTCACCTGCTTCGACAGCTCTGTTACATGTGATCTTGATCGTATTCTCTTTATACAATCACACTGCCCTGGGCTCCCCCATCAGTGTCAGAGCAGTCCACCCTTCTGATCTATCACATTCCTTTCAATATCCCTGCCCTCTTGCCTCTGTGGTACACATGGTGCTTATGAAGATTTTGGACCCAGCCAATCTGGGCTCACGTCTCAGTTTTTCCATTTACAGGCTGCGAGACTTTGGGCCACTCATTTAATTTCTCTGACTTATTTTCCAATCTGAAAACTGGGGATCATGCCAGTAATCAGCTTGCTATCACTTGCTGGCCAGGTATTGGGGCTGGGGGTTGTGTCGGTTGTTATGCTATTTATTGGGCTGACATTGAGTCCTAGGTCTTGGGAATGTGACCTCATGGATCCTACTCCATCCCCAACTGTACTTCTGGGGCCATGATTTATTCCTGCCCCTTTCCCAGGTGTGGAGAGATTGTTCTGCACCTTCCTCTGGCTACCGTGAGTGTTCACCAGTGCCTAGGGACACAGGGGTGGTTGTCTTCCTCCTGTGGCTTACAGCTTTTATTCTGTAGGACAGAGGGGGAGTGAGACACATGGGACTTCATCCCTTTTCCTCCACAGCTGGTCCACCCTCTTGGGCCTCTACAGAAGTAAGGGACCCTGTCCAATCTTTCTCTTGCACAGAGAAAGCCTGTGAAGCATGTGGATGAGTAGAAATCCCCTAGTCTGCATCTTCGCTAGCCCACACTTAACCTCTATCAATTTGTTAGACATTTTAGTGGAATTCTTCTCACCAGTGACCTTGTACACCTGTTCCAGGCAAGCGAGGGCTGGTATCTCCTCCTTCATGGAGATACCTGGCCTTGCTTAGATTTTAGGTCAGCTGGCTTCCCTGAGGCCTGTGCACTCTAATGGGTTCAAGAAGTCACGTGTTTATTATACATTTTCTGTCATTTTGTTGTTCAGGGAGCAACACTGCTGTTATCCAGCATCACACCCCAAGTAAAACACTGGTCTCCAGCCAAGGCCCCCAAGAGTTTCAACAGAAAAAGGAAAGTCTTCTCAAATGGAGAAGCTGGAACATTTGGCTATTTCTTTGGGGAAAGAATGAACCATACCTCATATCACACACAAAAATGTGTCCTAGGTTATCAAAGACCTAAGCATAAAAACAAGACTACAGACCTTCCGGAGGGAAACAAAGAACATCTTTGTGACATGAAGAAGGCAAAGATATCAGGAAGTACAAGAAAACATTGACAACAAAATAAAAATGTAACCAAATGGATTTCATCAGAATTAAAACTTTCACTGCTAGGAAAATATCATGAGGAAAATAAGATAACATCAATATACATGTTGGATAATGGACTTCTACTCCTACCATTCAATGTAGGCACAAACAGCTCAATTTAAAATACACAAGAAGACTTGGACAGGCACTGCACAAAGAACTGTGAATGAGAAACCAGCTCGCCCACAGGAAGGGGCTCGTCATCATTAGTCATTGTGGAAATGCCATCCATTCACGAGGTACCACTGCACACCCTCGCCAGGGCTGAGACTTGACCACTGAGGACACCAAATGTTCACCAGGATGACAAAAAGTCAGAGCACTTCTGCATTGCTGGTGGGTGGGTACGGGATACGATTCCCTTGGAAACTGGTATGCAAGCTTCTTATAAGGCTCAACATCTACCCTTTGGTATTTGCCTAAGAGCAAGGTAAGTCCAAATGCACAGAGAAAGTCTGGCACAAAAAGATTCCTAACAGCTTATTTATAATGGTCAAATACTGGAAACAGTCCAACTGTCCATCAGTCAGAGAACAGTGGACAAACCACGGGTGCACACATCTACAGAACACGGTGACGGGAAGCACTGCAGTGGAGCACAGCCACGTGGGCATCAGCAAACCCCGAGAGGAGCCAGAGTCCAGCCAGGAGGTGTGAACACCCTGCCCTGCCACTCCTGCAACGCCAGTCCACAGTGAGAGGACCACAAGGAAGGTTGTCCCGGGGCAACAAGGAGGCCTGGACTGGGGGAGAGGCAGGAGTGATTCTCCTCTGGAAATAGAACGTTCTAGAGATCGAGAGGGAGAGGTGGAGGTGCATTAGTCTATACATCATCAAAACTTATCAAACTTTGTGCTTCATATTATACATCTCTAAATGTATCTTATACATCACGTACAAGTCAAAAAGGTAAACGTGAGAGACAGGGCTTTCAGAGTATCCGACACAACTGGCACCTCCTCTCACTCTTTCTGACATGTCTTTTGTCATGACACTTGTTAAGATCTGATGTTCTAGGAGGCATCTATTAATTGCTTGCATTGTCTATTGGAATACAAGCTCCTTGAAGAGCAGGACTTTCCTTCTAGTTTCCCACAATACATCCCTCGGCAATGACTACGAGTAAAAAGCAGTCATCTCTTTGGATGCTGAGCTTTGATTGGTTTCCCTGTTTATTTAGATTTCACCTCCACTTGTGTAATGGGGGGTTTCAAATCCATAAGAGAAGAAGCATCATTAATGCAGTTTCTGATCCATCGACACTGTATAATCTAAAGGATGATGAAATACAAGAAATTAGCTGTTTCTGGCTGACAGTCAAGGTGTGGCAGCTTAGATATTTCTGTAGGACAGCTCACTGGGCTGTACTCATTCTTCTAAGAACTGTCTTCCCAGAGCCAGAATGGGGGGAGGTGGGTAGGCAGACAGCACCCTGGCAAAGCGGAGCTTCTGTCTAACCAGCTCAGTCACAGGGGCTGCATCATTCTCAAGTTCATGGCCTCCCCTTAAGTCCCCTGGTAATGGTAATTCGTTATAAGGCAGCTCTCTGAGATTAGAGTACCCTGGCAGTCTCAGGCAGAGGGAGAATTTCAAGCCAATCCCTGTCCAAGCATTTACAGATTTATAACTAATTAGATCCTGTGCACACCTCGCCTGAAATCACGTTAGCAGGACCCACGTCCAAGTACATTTACAGCCAGCAGGGCTGTAGCGGTCAGTCCTTCAGGCCATCCCAGGCCGCACTGTAACAGGATTTTTTTCCTATTTCAAGATTCTCTTGAAAGCAAAAAATAAATGAAGCCACAGACATAACTTCAAGATTCCGCTTCAGTTACCTGTGCAACATATAAACGGATGGATGATTACAAACAAGTACAAACACAGAAAGCTCACAATTTGAACAGCTGAATATATCTTGCAAGAAGACAACTAAAGAGAAAAAAAGAATGCCCGATGAATGTATTGCATTATTTTATAATGTAGGGATCACTTGCGGTTCGGGCACAGGAGTGCCTAACAACCCACTAGAATCCAGATGTTGAAGTGCCTTGCGGTGGCCAGCACTGCAGACCTCTAAATTAGGTTGAAGAACCTCTTGAACTAATGCAGACATAATCTGTTTGACCGCAACGGTCCAACATCATCCACATAACTGGAGCCTCGTGGTCATTACACACCTGCAGAAACACTCCCTGACTCCCAGAACACAGGAAGACATTCACGCATACACAGCGGCAGCATCGACCTGCTGCGTGGACAGACATGCTGTCCGAACTTCAGAGCACCATCCCCACGGAGCCCAGACACAGGGAAGACGGGAGGACTGAGAAGAGGGCCTGAGTCCAGGTGGTAAGACAGGCAGAGCCCTGGCAGGGAGAAGGCACGGTTTTCTGTGTTGATCGTGGACGTCTACTTAGCTATTTCTGGTTGCACATTCCTTACAGAAACTCTCGTGCAATACTAATCAGAATTGCGACACAGATCTCTGAGGATATGGCATATCATCATCTGTATGAAGCTCAAAGTCTGAAAAAAATAAATAAAATCAGGGAAAATCCACCCAAATCAAAGGTCAGCTGCAATTTGACTCATTGTCTTTCATTCATGACCATGGCCATGGGTCACCGTCCCCTGGGAGGGGTGGCCTGGCCTCCTCTATTCACTCCACACTTATTTCTCTGAAATAAAGTCACTTGTCAAGCAGCAAATTCGTGAAAAATAAATAAAAAAGAATGCCAATCGTTCAGAATAAAAGTTTTTAAAGGTCTTTTCTTTCTCCTTGAAAACACTCGCGATCTCATGAACCGCCTTTCAACCCTGGGAGAAGCAGTCAGTCACAGTGACCATTCCAAATGGTGTCTTCAGTCTGAGTTCAGTCTAACCCACCCTTAGGATTTCAGAAAGATGACAATGGTCCAGTGATTTAGATAAAAACACAAGCCACTGTCTGTCTCTATTTCCAACCTGCTTCCTCATGTGATTTTGCATTGACACAAAAACTTTTGGGAAACTGAGTTACATTTGAAAAATAGGCAAAAACCTATATGACAACTGTGTTTTCCTAATTATGCAACTTCTGTCTTGAGAAGGAGCTGACTCTGAAGTCCGGGTGATTTAGCACAAGGTGAAGTAGAAAGGACATTTCCCACCTAGTTATTTTATAGACTCACAGGGTGCCCCCGCCTGCATTGCGAGTCATTAACGTTAACTAGTAGCAATGACCAATAGCTGGTGTGGCTCTGCATTAATTCAGACCCTTGGTTTAGATGCTGAACACAATCCTGGAGCCCACAAGCTGAGACGACAAACTGACAATCTCTGACAATTCGTGCCTGGGCCAAGATCTGAACCACGAGGCAGGGCAAAACTCCCATCTGCTGTCCATCTGCCATCCTGCCCCTATCACGAAGGGTTATATCATGAGCCGCAGACAGATGGGCACTGCAAAGATCTATTAGGGGGAGAAAAGAGTCTGAGGCGATTAGAATAATGACCTTTGATTCAACATGGAAATCCTAGTAATAATGAAAATCATGCATAATTTCAAGATCTTTTAATTGTATGAAACAGGTATGGTCTCTTTTACCAACAATAAAAATAAATGATATTTGTAACTACACACTAAGTATAGAGTGTGCTAAAGACAGTATACTCTCGAAGAAAAGATGAATTAAGAGCATGTATGTATATCATCTTCACTTAAATTTGTTTTTCTCAATGACACATCAGTGAATTTTCACAATGCTATTAAACTCATAAAACAGGAATCCTTTATAAGTTGCCGGTAGTGTACATTTTCATCAAGAGCCTATTCTATATCAACAGGAACTAGGATAAGTCAGCTCATGTATTAAACAAAAGCCTTGAGACATAAAGGGAACAGTAAACTCCTGCGCTAAAGCAAAGCCTGTGTTATGTTTCTCCAGCAGAACACACTTGTGCAAGACAAATGCAAACCCTAGACAAAAGGCAGTTAGTGGCTCGGCTCATTCAGCACAGAAAGTGTGTCCGCCATGTTCAGGCCAAGCACTGGGTGCCAGGATGGAGAGAGGAGCATGCCTCATGTGGTCCTCATCTCCAAGGAGATTTCGGGTATACACCTAAGTGAAAAGACAATGAATTTTAATATATGTCTTGTGCATTTTGCTGCATGCAAATTATATCTTAATTTTTTCAATGTAAAACATTAAAGTCATGGGATCTGGTAATTAAGAGACTAATCGGGTATGTTTGAACCCTTGGAGTCATATAACAAAATATTTAACCAAATAGTTCATCATTTAAAAAAAAAAAAATAAATTCTGATAATTGTTATTTTTGTACCCACAATTTCAAGGGACAAAAAAAGAATAATAAATGCTTAGAAAGTGCCCACGAGGTAATTCCTTCATCTGAATGACCATGTGCTACTTATCTGAGTCATATTTACATAACTTAATCCAATGTGGGGTCAGAAGGGCATCTTAAGCATGTGGAAAAGCTTTGTGTTATCACATGCCCATACATCCTTTATTTTCTAAAGAACAATCCAACTTCATTGTTATATAAATTGGCCTTGCTGCCCTCATTCTTCATTTCCTTAAAAATCACTACTCCCTACCAAAAGAGGCAAAAATACAAAATGTGTGATTCACATCAGCCCCTGATCACATTCTAAGGGAAAAAACTACCATACTACTTCCATAATGCACATCATTCAAATGAAGTAATTTATCCTTTGATGTTTGTGTTTTATCATTATGTAAACTCAACTTCATAAGGAAGTTGTCACCAACTAACCATTTGCACAAGACAAAGGGAAACATTGTCACCAATGTTAATTTTAAAGTCTTTTTTAAAAAAATGTTTTGTTTTAGTTATAGGTGGGCACAATACCTTTATTTTGTTTTTGTGTGGTGCTGAGGATCGAACCAGGGCCTCTCACATGCTGGGCGAGCACTCTTCCTCTGAGCCACCACCCCAGCCCCAATTTTAAAGTCTTTATTCTTAACTAAAAGTTACATTTAAATTACCTCAAAGAATATCCAAGGATTAAACATTAAAGTAAAAGTATAACTTTACTTTATATATAGCTTGATTCTGATGGTTCCAAGTACTTCATACATAAAATCAATTTTTTTCTTTAATGATCCAGTGGAGGGCTGGTGGGGCAGGCAACTCAGTGGTAGAGCACTTACCTAGCATGTACAATATGTCCTGGGTACCAAAACCAGCACTGCAAAAAAAAAAAAAAAAAAAACAAACCCAAAGAAAAAGAAAATAATAGTGGAAGAAGAAAATGGAGCATCATCTTCCATGCCTTTGAAATAAGGACAGAGAATTGCCGGAATGTGGAATGTGAAATCCAACAGCACACAACAGCTACTTTCCTAAACATTTTGTATGTGAGCCTGTGTGTATAAAATAGACACTGTCTGCAGGAACTTTTCCTCTTTCCTACACAGTTTGTTCATGAAGAGTGAATTTCTTTTGTACCAATTGTTTGGTTAATTTTAATAGATGTGTCTTATGTATTGACTTGTCATAATTTCTTTTCTAGAGACATAAGTCAATATGGGTTCTTGTTCAACCACGGTAGGGTAAGCTCACTATAGTTCACTTCTCATACTGGTCACAACTAAAAATTCGAAACAAACTATGTATGAGTGAAACATCTGAGGCTCCTCAAAAGCAGGAAGATCATGGAAGAGAGATAAAACTTACAAAGTGATCTGCAGAGTGATGAACTTCCCATTTCACCTTTTACCTTTTTTTTGTGTGTGTGTGTGTGTAGTGTGACCCTCAGAGTCCCCAGCTGCAAGGTAGTGAGGCAATGGTAGCCTGTACATGTAGATAAACTATGGAACGAACCCTAATTTTCTGGCAAGAAGAACCAGAAAGAGTGTCTCCTGCAGATCAGAATTGTTGGGAGAAACCCAGGGATGGCAAAAGAGATCCCTTAATTCTGCAAGTGAATTTCACACAAGAATGAGCTAAGCATGCATGAAACTGTCCCACATGAGGAGAGCACAGGCTCTGGGAGCTGAACAGACTTGAACCTTCTGCACACATCTTATTTTAACCACTGAATTACACAAGCATAGGAGAGACAGACCAGTAAGGCAGGTCTTAGAGAACTAAGATTTGAACACCCTGTCATAGAAGGTGAGACAGATGCAATGCAGTCTGAAGAAACTTGACTACCTTCTAAAATAAACATGATTGTTCTACAGAGTATTATAATAGTCATGTTCCAATAAACTCTACAGAACAGAAGGTTCACAATATTCATACCTTCCAAAATTACTGAGTATACAAAGAACCAGGAAAATGTGATGAGTTCTCAATAGAAAAGAAAAGCATGATACGATTGAGCTATCAAAGACACTTAAGCAATGATTACAACTATGATCCATTATTTAAAGAAAATACTCTTGAAATTAATGAAATGGTATATGCAGTAGAGAATAAACTATAAAAAAGAATGAAAATTGTGGAAGCCAAAAGCACAGTATTTAAAATAAAAACTCAGTGGTTGAACTCAAAAGGAGTATGGAAATAATATAGAAAAGAACCAGCAAATTTATACATAGTTTAATACAAATTATCTGACCTAAAGAATAGAAAATGATAGTAAAAGACAAAGAATAAAATAAATGAACAGAGCCTCAGAGACCTGTAGGACAACTTCCAAAGATCTTAAACATGTCATGAGAGTATAAGAAAAAGAGGAGAAATTGAGGGGAAAAAACTTAAGTAAATTATGTCTAAAAACTTGTTTAGTTAAACACATAAAAGTATGGATACAAGAAGTTCAACAGTCCACAAACTCAAAACCACATTTAGCTGCATCATAGACACACTGATGAAAACCAAATATAAAGAAAAAAATATTGCAAACTGCAAGAATAAGTAGTCAACTCATTATACACAGGGAATGGATTAAAATACTAAAAATTTCTCATTTGACCCCATGGAGGTTTGGCGGTAGCACTTTGGGGCTGGAAAAAGAACACTGCCCACCCCAAATTCTGTAACTAGTGAAAATATTCTCTAGAATAAATGCACCTTCAGATAAAAAAAAGGAGGATAATTCATCCAAGAAACTCGATATATAACATTACTAATAGAATCTCTCCACACTGAAGGAAAATGATACTCAAGGGAACCATGGATCTTTGAGAAGGAACCATGAGCAACGGAAATGGTAAATTTGTAGGTAAGTACAAACAGTATTTTTCTAAAGTCCTTTATAGTACATATAATTATTTAAAATATTTTTTATATCTAGTGGGATTTTCAATGTACATAGATATACATGAAAACTATAACATATGGGTCACTGGGGAAAAATCTATAACATTGTTTTTTTCTGTTTTATGTGAAAAGGTACAATATTAACTCTAAGTAGACTTGAAAATTTTGGAATTAACAAAGTAAATCTTGGACAAAATACATTAAAAGATAAAAAGATTTGACCAAAATACAAACATTAGATGAATTCAAATGGAGTATGAAAAGTTATTTAAACATCTAAATGCCTGGGGGTGGGGTTAGAAAGAGAGAACTGCAAAGGACCTCTGAGGAATGGCTAGAAGATGATGGAAATGTTCTTTGTCTTGATGGGAATGTGGGTTCAGCATACAAACACGACGAAACCAATGAAATTGTATTTAAATATGTGACTGTATTTCAATTATACCTCAATAAAATTGTAAAATATATATATATATATATTACATATTCTTCAAAACATAGAGACAGTCCAAAATTTAAAAGTTGCAAATGCATATTTGGTTTAGAGAAATTTCACTTAGTTTGTTTTAACTCAAAATGGTTTTGGCTTTCTAAGGAGGAAAAGAAAATAATGCATTTGACAAGACGCCACTGATTTAGTTACAGTGTTGCAAAAGTCTTGCTATTTCAACATGTAATACCCTGCAGTGTTGCTTTATGTACTTTCCCTCAACCAGGTCCCGGTGGAACCCCTACAACTGAAATGCTTCATCTCGTAATTTATTTCATATATTGAATATTACACGGAAGAATAATTGATAAAAAGGCCAGTGCAGTAGTGGTCAGAGTATTAACAAAAATGACGAATTTCAGCAGAGGGGCCACTTTCCTACATGCAGATGGTTATCTACACATGACTACAATTACAGATTTAAAATAAAGTCTTTGCATTCATATTACAATCCAAAAAACCCACGTTCACTGGGTAAAAATATACATAAGGTATTACATACATCCTCACTGAAAGAACTATTGCTAACGCTTTGCATACTTATAACACTTTTATTTTTGAAGTGTTTTTATAGCTACTCAAAGGAGGTAAATGTGACAAAGTGTCGCATTACCCATCGGTGAGAAGAATGTCTTAAGACACGCTTTGCTTCTGTCTAGCTCTGTCAGCTGCGGCAAAGCCTCAGCCTCCCATTGCTCACCAGTGAAGTGTGGAGGTTGGGCTGGATTATCTTTTGACTCTTAAATTTGCAATCGGCCTCACTGTCATCTGATGCTCATTGGGAAAGCAGGACCAAAGGATGAAAATCTAAGGTGCTGTGCAGAGTCACATGACCAGTGACATCAGGCCTGGGATTAGGGTTCCAGTGGTTACACAGCCAGCCCTGTCTGTGCCCTGTGAGGCTTTCCTGATTCTCTGCCTGAACAGGGAGGACAAAAACCACACAGGCATGGGCTTAGATTCCAAGACACATGATATTTTATTTTTGCATCTAGAATGCCCAGTGCAGCAAGGTCAGGAAGAAAAAGAAGTCTTTGAGAAACCAGAGCTATAATAATTCATTTCATCTCAGTATCTTTTTATGGATATTTAACAAATGTGTGCTTGATAATCTGACTGCTAGAATTCCTTCCCTCAAGGATAATTTTTAAGAAAAGGTCAGTTAATAAACTTAGTAAAGCAACTGGAGGGTGGCCACAGAAGTTCCAAGCAAAGATTAAGTTCCACGTTCGCTTCCCATTTTACCGGACAGCCTCTGTGTGTTCAGTTTGAAAAACTGCACAGAAAGGGCATGCCCTGGAGGACTGCGGCTAACTGGATTGTAACACCCACCTCTGTTCTTTAACAACTTGGGATTTTCAGGACGAGGATTCAATGCCTTCCCCTGTAAAACAAAGTCACAGGCTGGAGCCATGGCCATGCCTACAACTCCAGCGACTCAGGAGGCCGAGGCAGGAGGATCACATGATCAAGGTCAGCTTCAGCAACTTAGCAAGGCCCCAAGCAACTTAGCAAGATCTTGTCTCAAAATAAAAAATAAAAAGGGCTGGGGGTGTGGCTCAGTGGTAAAGCACCCCTAGGTTCAATCTGCAGGACTGAATAAATTACACACACACACACACACACATACACATTTTGACCCTTGAAAGTTGGAGCATATAAGTAATTGCTTTCCTTGTAATATTTTATTTTAAAAATTTTCAGACATACAGAAAAAGTGAGAGAATTAGCTGAAGGAAATCCATTTTCCCCCCACCTACAGTCCATAATTAACATTTGGTTATATTTTCTTTTTACCAAATACCTATGCATCTTCCCTCTGTCCTTTGATCAATCTA
The DNA here is from genome assembly GCA_020662805.1 of Glaucomys volans. Lineage (NCBI taxonomy): Eukaryota > Metazoa > Chordata > Mammalia > Rodentia > Sciuridae > Glaucomys > Glaucomys volans. The sequence continues at coordinate 99,217 of JAJEJO010002551.1, forward strand.
TTTTGAATTCTGATTGATTTTCAAAGTTAGTTACAAATATCAGCAAACTCTATTCCTAAACTTCAAAATTCCTTAGTGTTTTATAAGCAAAATTCAGCTGCAGTACAACACACAAATTTTAAATGTGCCAGTTGAGAAGCTCTGATGAATGTATACACCTGGATGGCACAAAACTCCATCGGGATGCAAAACATCACCCCCACTCACAAAGTTTTCTGCATCTTACTTCCTGGGCAATCCCTGCCCCACTCCTTCCATTCTATTTTCATCCTTAATTAGCTTTGCTGGTTCAAGAACCTTGTATAGTTGGGATCACTTTTATTTGTTTCTCTTTTATGTAAGTTTTTCTTTGTGCAGCATAAAAGTTTGGGCAATTCATCAATGTTGTTGCATGAATCAATAGTTTTTTCTTTTTATGGTTCACAAACATTCTTTATGATCCCATAGTTTTCTACTTTTATCTTGGTGGACATGTGGGCTGTTTCCACTTTGGGCTCTTCTAAATACAGTTGAGCATGTTGGAATGAACATTCCTGTACAGGTCTTTTTGTGGATCACAGGTTTTTGTTTCTCCTTGGAAAATACCCAGAAATGAAACTGTAGGTCTGAGTACAGGTGTGCATACTTGTATAGGAAATTCCCAGGTTTTTGTCCAAAGTGGTTGCAAAATTACACACTCACCCCAAATTTAAGAGCTCCAGTTGTTCCACATCCTCCCCAACATTTTGCTGATCATCTTCATAAATTTAGCCTTTCTCATGGAGGTCGTTCCCTGTGGTTTAATTTGCATTTCCTGAGAATGCTGAGTAGATGCTGAGTATTTTATTTCATGGGCTCATTACCATTTGTGTATCTTCCCTGGTGAAGTATCTGAGATTGTGCCCATTTTATGAATTCTTTTCATTTCTTGAGCTGTAGAAATACTTCATGCATTCTGCATACCAATAATCAGATTTTTTGGATGAATTTCTGAACATTGTCTTTCAATTAGTTCAAGTTTTCAAATTTGATTGTCTCATTTGTCGATTTTTGTGGTTTTTGCTTTCTATGGCCTAAGAAACTTTTGACGATCTCTCACATTGCAAAGATATTCACGTTTTTTTCTGAAAGCTTTATCATTTGCCTTTTAGGCCTGCAACTCCTCTCAAGTTAGTTTTTGTGAATGGTGTGAGGTAGGGGTTGACATTCCAGTTATGCCACGGCTACACCTAAAAGTGCTTTCTTCTCTCTTGTCAACATAGGAAAGGGGATCTATTTCTGGGCTCTCGATTTTGTTCCCTTGATCTATTCATCTTTTTTTATGTATGTATCACAAAGTTTTGATTATTACAGCTTTAAAATAAGTCATAGAATCATATAACATGATTCTTCAGACTTGGCTCTTCTTTTTCAAGGTTGCTCTGGATATTCTAGCTCTAGTACATTTTCTTATAAAATTTGGAACCAGTTTGTCCCCAAAACAAACAAGAAGCCTGGTGGTGCTTCAGTTGGGATTACACTGAATCTAGAAGTAATGATACCTTAAAGGATGTTAAGATGGTAATCACTAATGAAAACTCTTGTTATACACTGAGGTCATTTTAAATTATTTCCAGTAAAGTTTTAGTGTTCTGTTTTAGTGTTCAGAGATTCTGCATGGGTTTTTATTAAAGTTATTTCCAGACATTGATTTCATCATGTTCTTATAGGTGAAATTTTAAAAATCATTTTTCCAATTCTTTGTATTGGCATGTAAAAATACATTTGTCTGTATGTCAACAATTTATCGTGGAAATCTTGGTAAGTTCTTTTAGACTTTACAGCTGTCTTATACATTTTTTAAGATACTCTGCTCTCAACCATGTCATCTGAAAACAGTTTTGCTGCTCTTTCCAAGTTATTTTTCTTTTATTTTCTTCTCTTATTGCATTAGCCATAATCTCCAACAGAATAATAATTGAAAGAGGTGAGAGTGAACCTAGTTCTCAATATTAGGGCAAAAGCATCCTATATTCCATCATTGCGTATGTAGCTATCGATGTTTCATAGATTCACTGTGTCAAAGCTCCCAACTCTTCCTACACTGTTTCGAGTTTTTATTATAAACAGTTGTTCTATTTTCTCAATAATTTTTGTACACTATTTAAATCATCATATGGTTTTTCTCTGTTGGGTGGTTTTGGTGAGTTACACAGATTGATTTCTAAGTATTTAACTTTGCATTCAATTTGGTTGTGATACATTTCCACGTTTATGCATTACTAAATTCCTTTTATGACATCTTTTTAAAAAATCTGATTTGGTATCTGAATTATGCCTGATATATAAAAGGATGCATTCTTACCTCCTCTCTTTTCTGAGGAATTTTGCAGAAGATTGGTATTATTTCTTCCTGAACTGTTTGATAGAATTTTCCAGTGAAACCAGCAGGACTCCCTCACTCCTTTTGTTTTTTGGTGCCGAGATGGTTGCAATAATTTTTTTTATTAAAACAAACAACAAAGAAACACAAACAACAAAGAAAATAAGTTAAACTACAAAGTTAAAAACCTCCTGTGCATCAATGGAAACTAACATCAGAGTAAAAAGACAACACAGAGAATGGGAGAAACACCTGCAAAATCTCAGAGGAGATTAATATATACAGAATATATTTTTTTAAAATCCTACAAATCCAAAATAGGTTTTTTTTGTCTTGTTTTGGTACTGGGGGTCTAGCCCAGGGGTCCTTTACCACTGACCCACATCCTCAGCCCTTTTATGTTCTGAGACAGGGTCTTGCTAAGTTGCCAAGGCTGGCTTTGAACTTGTGATCCTCCTGCTTAGCCTCATGAGTCACTAGACTTAATGGTCATAGGTGTGTGCCACTGCACCTGACACAAACAGAGATGTTTAAAATGTGCAAAGCATTGAATAGACAGTTCTACAAAGATACACAAATGGGTGACAAACACATATAAAGATATTCAACACCACCAGCCACCAGAGTTATGCAAATCAAAACTACAATGAAATACCACCTATAACCTTTGCGAAGGCCATGAGGGAGGAAAAATAAACAACTATTGGCAAGGGCATGGAGAAATAGGAGCCTCCAATACATGACTGGTGAGCATGCAAAATGGGAGAATTGATATGGAAGACAGTTTGGAGACTCCCCCCAAAACCAGAGTTATCATATGATCCAGTGATTCCACACCTGGATATACACCAAGCTGAGAGCAGGGTCTAGAATAGATGTGTGTGCACACACACAGCAATACAGCTCACAACAGGCGGAAGGTGAGAGCAACCCAACTGCAGTGCAGGCTGAACAAACTGCAACGGGCACATGTAATCATAGCTCCTGTCAGTCATCAAGGGCCCAGGCACTGTCCAAATATCTTGTTTGCATCACATCTCCTATTCATAACAACCCTTCGAATTACATAAAACCCCACTTTGTAAGTAAAAATTTAGGACTGGCAGAAATTACTTAAGTTACTTACCCGAGAGGCTAGTATGTTCATTCATTGTAACATCCAGGGGCCGGGGTAGCTCTGGAGTTGCACTGCACCAGTGAAAATCATAGCAGTTTGCAAGGTGTACAGGTAGGTATCACTTACAAAATCGTTTTAACATATGGTGCTCATAAATAAGCAGTACCCCTACTGTTAAGGTTGCTTTTTAAAAACAAGAAAGAGATCATTGGTCTAAAATGTATTAGATTCAAAGTCCAACTTCAGAGACGCCACTGAACTAATTCTCCAAAGAAGGCACATTGAACAATGGAGTAAGTTACACTCAGTATCAACCAGGAGCAGAACACCCTGGCTCAGTTTTGTTTCAATATTTTATTTATGTAACTCTGCTTACCAAGAGCCCACAGTATGTTAAATAAGTTACTGGCTATATTTATACCTTCATTACCAGTTCTCCATCATAAACAGGCATGAAAAGTTCATTTGCAATAAATTAAATAGTAGAGTGCCAATTAAGAAACAAAAGGACACTGTAAAGAAAGCCTCTTGTGTGCAGCACAGCTGGCCAAGACATCTAACTTTTGATCCAGTGCTAAAAACAAACACTGCAGTCTTCAGTTTCTTTATGGTTCTCAGGGAACCCAAAAGAGGCAGATCATACTTATTTCTTAAGATGAGATGTTTTATTATGTGATGGGTTTAGATCATGAGTGAAAAGCAAAATTAAACACCAATTCTATCAGGCACAAGGAGAACCGTACCTTGACTCAGCTCCTGTGAGCACAGTTCAACAAGGGGAGGCAGGCACATCACACCAACGTGCACTTCCAAATAGGCCTTCCTTCATGTGAAATTACCAAATGAGAAAAAGAAGCCCATGAACTCCTCGGCATTTTTTTTTTTTTAAGAAATAAACTCTATCCACCCATGTTTCTCACTCATAAATGTGAGTTAAGAACGCTCCAAGTCTCTCAGCGTACAGAGCTGGGGAAAAAATTAGGTCAACAGGGTTCAGTGTTGACAGTGTATCCAGCTGTTTATGGCTTTTCATTTTTTCCATAAACCTAACTGGTATCAGTGTATGTAAAGTTTCTAACACTTCCAGCTAGGGAATACTTCAGAGAAGAAAAATGCTTTCCTTGGAGTTTACAAATGCCATTTGGTCTAATTTTTCAGCGAAGGTTTGTCGAGTTAGATTATGAGATTTTTCCTGGAGAGCAAGAGCAAGAGAATGTCTTCCATGCTGTCAGAGAAAGAGTTGCATTTGCAGGCCTTGGAAGAAACATAGAATGTGATGGGCAAAATGTCAAGTGGGTGGGGAGCCATGAGCCAGCATGAGCCTCCAGAGACCTCTAAGGAAAAGGCGTTTTGAGTAAGACACCACAGCAGCACACTGGGTTACAGAAACAGAAGAAGGCAGGTGGGGGCTGGGTGTCACGGCAGGACTCACAGTGTGGTTCTTACCCAGGCAGCACTGAGGACCTGAGAGCTCTCGGGCTGGCCAAAGTCAGGAGTGACTTAGGAAAACCGAGTTCCAAACACTGGGAAGACTAAACACAAAAATTGAGCCCAGAGGGTCAGAGGCTGGATCCAGACAGGAATCAGATGCAAGCTGGAAGCTGGGTTAGAGGGAGAGGACAGGGACCAAGAGAGCCTCAGGAGGGAGTCTGCAGGTCTTTGCATAATGGAGTCTGTGATGAGCATGCCCACGGACAGCATCAGCAAGGCTTGAGAGGGCCAAGATTTCCTTCCTAACCTGAATTCCGCTGGCCAAGCAACCTGCCACACCATGTCCTGCTCCCTCAAAGACATGTCTCGAGCAGCCCATCAGAGGCCGGGGGTGGTGCTTTCTTTACAAATGATCTCCACGTAAGGTGAATCTAATGTTTTGAAAGTCAGTATTTTAAAAGCTTCCGTTTTAAGTTCATAATGTCCCCATGTATCATTTTGGGAGTCTGCGTGAGAGGACAGCAGTAGGTCTCAACCTGGTCGGGTATCTAGTAGGAATTCAGGTGCAAATGCCACTCAGGCACCGTTCCCCGTGCACATGGGTATTACTCAGTATGGTGACTGCGGGCAGGAAGTTGGAGTCGGCTGCGTGGGCTCGGATCCCAGCCTCACCAGTTATTAGCTGTGTGACCTTGGGCAACTTATGCAACGTTTTTGGAATCGGTTTCTCCCACCAAATAATGAGGCAAAGAGCAATGCCTACCCCAGCTGGCTGTGGCACGGACTGAGGGAGCCCCACCCAAGACCTTTTTAGAGGAGGCGGTATGGAAGGGTTGCTTCTTCCTGATGTCACACTATGGGACTATGAACAACAATGATTTTTTTCCTTTTAACTTGATTCCACAGTATTCCATTTCAAGGAATTCCATACAAGTAAGTTGCCCCTTCTATCTTCTATCTATCTGCCAACGCCCCTCCTTAAAGAAATTGAAATTTCTTGGCTTATGGTTAAATGTAATGACTAAGACTTACAAATCTACAAAGGCTTAGAGAAGGAATGGTCCCTTTTTAACACAGTTGCTATTTCGATTGCTGGCTGTACCTGAAAGTCATTAATTAAGATCTACCTGCTTCCGAGTACACCTCGAAGACACCCGCACCCTCTCAGCTCGAGGCTTCCCAAGTGGTCATAAGAACTGACAACTCAGATTCTACCGGCTCTGATCATCACCTGCTTCATCTGATTCTAGGGTCAACATTCCCCGCGGGCATCCTTGTGGGCCCTGCTGGGCATTCCTACAGATGTCTGGGTCACTCCTGGTGGAAAAGCCAAAGGGCAGGCTCAGGCGAAGTGGCAGCAACACTGCTTTTCCTGGTGAAAGAGGCTAAAGAGGAGCCCTGTCATGGCGCCAGGTGCCAAGCATTGCAAGTTTCTCAGAAGTTTGACAGCTCAGTACCTTTTCATGCTTCCCAACTCACGTAAAAGTTTAGGCATTTCTGTACTTTATACCAACTCTGTTTCTTAGGCAAATTCCAGATAATCTTCTGTGGAAATCAGTTATAGATAAATAAGGACGTGTGTGTGTGTGTGTGTGTGTGTGTGTGTGTGTATTTAAACTGTGAAGAATGACTACTTTACTAAGCTGTATTTACAGGTTAGGGTTTTACCCACCACCATCTCCAAATTGTTTCACACTGAAAAATCTGATGCAGCACAGAGAAGGGGAAGAAGGCCCCATCCAGGCCCCTGGGAGCAGGGGAGGCTCAATCCAAGCAGTTTCCAAAGTCTGGTAAGCATGTGGATAAGTCGATGGAGAAAGTGAGGTCCAGAAAAAGAGAGACGCCAAAAGACTTTGCTCTTCAGCATAGCTGATGAACATCAGACAGCAGTGAGGAGCAGAATCCACCCACTTAGAGTGAATCATTTCCACCAGATTACCGTGAAAATAACTGCTATATTATCAGAGTTGGTAGTGCTTCTACAGAAGGACGTTTAGCAGCAGGGAAGGTGGAATTCTGAGCCTTCCCACACCTACACCCTACATTGTCTACTATGGCAGCCACAAACCAGGGGAGCAATGAGTACTTCTCAGGTAACACACACGCCAGAATTCAAAGACAGTGTGAAATAAAGAGTGTAAAATATCTCAGTAAGTCTGTATTGGCAGCTTTCTGAAATCACAATATTTTGGGTATATTGATTTAAACAAAACACTATAAAAATTAATCTCCTATTTTGCCTTTTTATAGTTTTTATATGGCTACTGGACATTTAAAACTTATTGGAAAGAGGTGCATTTGAAGTACCCATTGCATTTCTCTTGGCTACCACTGGGTTAACCCAGTGAGAGAAAAAAAGATCTGTATAAGTCAGCTTTCATTACTATAACAAATACCTGAGCAAACGAACTTACAAAGAGAAATGGTCTATTTTGGCTCACAGTGTCAGGTTTCAGTCTCCAGTTGGTCGGCCCTGTTGCTTTGGCCTGTGTCATCAGCACGTCATGGCAGAGTGTGAAGCACAGAAAGGGTTCCCACCTCCTGGCTGAGACGTCGAAGAGGAAGAGGGCAGGGTCCTGCAATTGCCTTGGAGGGTCTAACCTCCCACCAGACCTCACCTCTTACAGGATCCACCACCTCCCAATACTGCCAGGCCAGGGACAGCAGGCTCAGAGAAAGCAGGTGTCCTCATGGTGAACGTCCCACTCCCCCTGCCGGAGACACCTTGTCAGAGAACTTACTAACTGCTAGCTTCACTTTCAATAGGCAAGTCTTTCTAAAGCATCAGTAAACATTTATTAAATCATATCTCTGGCTTCGAAGTGACAACGAATGTGTCGCACAGATAGGGGTGACAGACAAATGCTCTCCAGGCACGGCAGCCTGAGCTGGGTGTATACAGCTGATGAGTGACACGGAGACGTCATTACCCCTTCCTCTCCAGCACTCAACCCTGCTTGGCAAACGGTCCGGCTCCCTTCTCCTGCCTCTGCCCTCCATGGACCAGAGGCACTGGTGTACTTAGGACTCCTCGGGACGACGGGTGGAAACAAACAGTCCACCTCAGTGATCATCGTCTTCATGATCTCGCAAACTATTTAGAGATGCAGGAAATTAGGAATACAGGAATTGGGAACTGGCGTGGTAAAATTAGGAGACTTTCCCAACGTGGATGCCCCAGGAGACGCAGCCGGCTCCCCCGGAGCTGTGCTGGGAGTGAGACGCCCATCTCTGGCTGCACCCTTGGGCTGCCTTCATCATCTGTCTTATTTATTCTTATTAAATGGCAGCCAAGGTAAATGAAAGCATAGACATCAGCAGAGGAGCCTGATAAAGATCAAGATACCAGTGCTACTGACAGAGCTGCAGAGCCAGGCATGCAAGGGAGCCCTCGGTGCAGTCCCGACCATGGGAAGGCTCCAGGCGGCTCTGGCCCCGCCTCCAGCTCCCATTGCTAGACCTGGACATATGCTCCTGGGAGAACAGAAAGGTCCCCTCCCTGTGGACAGTTGAGCTGCTTACTGTCACTCAAGCTGGCCTGAAAGCTAAGGGATGTATTATCGCCAACTCTGACCACCAACAGGAAAACAAAAACCATCAGGCAGTGATCAGCACCCTCCTACCAAAAGGGGTGCAGAGTTCCACGTGCTCAGGAACAAGTTCACGCCAAGTTCTGGGGTCCTCTGTTGTACTGATGGCTTTACTCACAGAAATCCCACACCTGCCTTAGTCCATATCTATATCAAACCTGAACAGAGTTCCACTTTCCTTTATTTACAAAGTCCCAAAGATTGAACTTGCCTCCTTGCCTCTTAGGTCTGCACCCCAGGACTCCCCCCAGAAGGCGTGCTGAAGGACCAGGCCACAGCACCCAGCACGCCTTCACCTTGAGCTGTCACTGTACGCAAAAGGTTTAAAAGTTAATTATTGGGAAGCTTAAGGTTTTATTGGGTTAAATATAGAAAGCAATTTTTATCTTTAAAAAATACAAAACCTAAGTATGATAAACCATCAATTTTAGAGCACAACAGACAACCACCAATGCCCGACAACAGAGTACTAGTCCCACTTCGTCTGCAGCCCAGGTTCTCATCCCAGGGTCTCTATTCTAACGGAGTTGCTCTAAATACCACATTCATGCAAGAAATAAAACTCTTCATTGATGAGAAACTGGCCAAGGCAATGTCTGATTCTAAGGGCCACATTATTGCTTTCAGAGTTTTCCAGAGCCAACACACACCAACAGCTGCATTTCAAAACTGAAATGGAAACTCAGATATAATAAGTAGGGCCAGCTGCTGTTCTCTTTGAATGCAATTGTCGAATTCTGTATATTTTTGAAGAGCAGTTTGAAGGCAGAAGTGACACCATGCCCAGGTCACTCTGTCAAGGCCTGCTCTGACACCAGGGTCAGAATCCAAAGTGCTCAAACACAGGTCTCCATGCCTCACCATGACAGCTTTTAAATAAGTCCCAGAATTGAGTGTTGAGGGGAAAGGTCAAGGCTATAAACAAACGCCCATTCCTTTCCAATGGAAGTCCTAACCCAGTTGGTCCTACTTACTATGTAACACAGGAAAAGTTGTGTTTGTGTCACCTACCATCTAAGAGCAGGTGTTTTAGTTGAGCTATTAAATGATAAAACAAGCACAGCCTAGCCTCTGACCAACGATAAGTACAGAACTGAGAGACGATGGGTTTTCCCTGAGCTCTGTAACTTTAGCTGGTGTGAAAACCACACGCAAGCAGAAGCTGGACCTCCAACTTTGCATTTGGGTCTCTGACCAGGCCAGCAAGGTGCAGTGCGACACACCCATGAGAGGCTGGAGCTGACACTCGGCCGCAGCTCCCAGCCAGCACGTGACCCCAAGAGAAAGCCACTCGCACTCCGTGTGGCATGGCATGGCTGAGTTATGGTGCTTAGTAGGTGATTCTTCCAAATGCATTTTAACCTCCATATTTTTGGCTTAGAGTGGGATGCAATCCATCCTGTGCGCAGCATCTCTTAATGTACTTCAGACCACACTCCAGGAAACAATCCCATGTTATCATAACACTGAGCAGAAGATGGTAAAAAATATTCAGACACAAGTTAGACTGGGACTATTCATAGACCTGTACTATCTATCAGAGGGTGAGACTGAGGAAATCAGAGAAGGAGGAGAGGAGGAGGAAAAAGGTTGAAAGTACCTTTTGCACCAGCTCTACTTTGACTTATACTTAAGTGTCAGTGAATGATACAAGGCCATATAATGGTAATCAAATAACCAAAGCTAAAACAGTGAGATTCTGCTCCTCACATGAAAGGGACTCAGAAGAGCTTCTGCTTTTGCTTTTAGCTACAACAGCTATTGCTAGATACATTCGACTTTGGGGTAGCTGGCAGATTGCCCTGTGAGGGAATGCCAACATAGGCATCCACAGCAATAGTCGCCATCCGACAATGGCGGATAACTCCATGGCTCTCTACCTACGGCATGGACACGGTCTGTCCCCGGAAGGTCCACGTGCTAGAAGCTTGGACCCCAGGGGGCAGTACCAAGGCAGGCCAGTGGAAGCCAACTTGGTCCACCATATCATGAGCTGGTGCTGGTCATTAGCTGGGGCTGGGCTGGGTCTTGTAAGATGAGTGTGTTCTTGCGAGAGTGGGTCATTACGGAGGCCACTCCATGTGCTTGGTGTCTTCAGTATGTGGCCGTTTCCCTTTCCATTCTCTGCCAAACTGTGACACAGCCAGGGGACCCTTGCTGGGACATGGTCACCATGTTGTTTGAACCTTCCAGCCCCCAGAACTATGCGCCAAATAAACTCTTTAAAGCACCCTGTCTAAGTGTTCGTGTTACAGCCACAAAAAATGAACTAACCACTCAAGTAGATAGAGTGTAAAACGCAGAGCCAGGCCTTGCAGGGCGTTTGCCTTATCAACCACAGCAAAAGTGTCTTTACTCCAGTGTAATCAGTTGGCATGTTCTATTCTCAAGATGCTTTGGCTTTGTCTTTTCTTCCAAATGGGCCTCTACTGAGGGTGGCACTGTTTTGTTTTTATCTTTCTGCATGTTGTTCCTGTTTACCCCTCATTCATTAGGTCAGGAGTCAAATCAGCCGGCCAACCAGTAACCAAGATGGTTTTCCTGAGTGGCCAAATTATGAAACTGGGGGGTAATTAGACGTGCCTTCAAACACCCACAGGGACTCCTGACTTTCTAATCCTGCTCTTTATAATAGGCAAATTCCTGGCAGGGTTCTGGTGTTGATACCGTTGTTGAATGTACTTCAACACAGACGCCACAGAAAATGAGAGAGGACAGAGTTCTTGCAAATCAAAAATCTGATCGCTAAAAACATGAGTGAAAGAATTAGAAGAGAAAGCCCACTCTCACAGAAAGTGAAGACAAAGATAGAACCATGAAAAGAAGCAGGAGAGACCAGAGACGCAGGGAAGCAAGGGAGCAGGAGCCAGCACTGACCCGCAGAGGGCCTCCGGGGAGAACTGAGCAAACCTAGTGCTCATCCAAACAGCAAGACGGGGGTTCCAGGGCCAAAGGGAGACGTGGCTTCCAGATCGCTCCAAGTGCCACGTGGGAGTAATAAGAGGCAAACATCATTATGAAATTTGAGAACACCAAGATTAAAAGAGATCCCAAACGTTTAATGAGAGAAAACAACACTGAACCTAGAAAGAGAATTCATTTTTTTTTTTTTTAAGGCTTGTATTTCTTCACTCAGCAAGAAAAAACAAAGATCAAAAAACTTCAGGATTAAGAAGTCGTACAACAGGCTTAGAGGTCAAGTTTGAAGCACATAGAACCTTGTATGGTTTCAATCAGTGATGCAAGGAAATGAGGGGTCTTCATTCAACTCCTTGCATTTGACCCCTTTCACGGAAAGACATGGGGGTCATAAAATTGGAAAAGAATGTAATCAAAGCATCTTAATTGGCCCTGTAGTGAATCGTATTTGCTTAGATATAACATAAACATTACTGGCTTTCCATTCTCAGATCAGCCTGAATATGTAACGTGAGGTTTTAGAGTTGTCACGCAGTTAACAACCCAAGCGTCGGGAAAGTGCACACACAGTTTATACAGGTTGGAAAGTGGAAGGGTGGGGAGCTAGAGAAAAAGACACTGGGCCCCACCTTCACCCCATAAACTAGATTTTAAATACTCTATGTAAAGTTTTCCGAGGAAACCAAAAAATAGAGCTTTTTAAAAAAAGGAGTGAAATAGTCAAAATCTGTGTTGAGGAAATTGATGAAACATGGAGACATTTCTTTGGGCTAGGATCGGTGCTGGGGTTGGGTGTGAGTCTACTTCACAACCAATTCAAGGTCACTACATTAGTGATTGACAATTAAAAAACAAGAAAAACCATCACCTGCTGCGTATGAGTCAGGTCTTTAGAAGGCATTGCTAGAAACACAGGAGACACCACGGGGGATGCCTTATGCAAGGGACAAAAGATCTGTCATTTAATTTACAGGCCAGATAAGACCATTCGCACCCCCACAGTGCATCCCAGGAGTGACTCCCGAGGCCCTGAAGCCCTGTTGGCACACACTGCTCCGAAGTGTGTCTCTGGGCTCAGCAGGAACTTTCTGGATTCACATGAAGAGGGGGCTGGCTTGCTGCCCCCGAGTCAGAGGGGCCTCCGCAACCTGGCTCTGGGGTGGGAACAGCTCTGGGTCACGGGCCTGGCTTACCGACAGCCCTAGCAGCCCATGACTCTTCACAGTCCTTTGTTCTTAAGTATGAAATATTCCTCTCATATGGATCTTTCCAGCATCTCATTCTGTGGGTTTTCTTCCACAGATGCAAGCCCCTTCGTGCATGTTGTTTTGAAATCATCTTCCAGCAGCGTGAGAAGTGGAGAGGTGACACCATTAACCTCATTTTGCCAATGGACATGAGGGAGAGCTAACTGGTGACTCCACCAACATGAACTAGAACCACATCCTGGCCCCCGACATCCCAGGCGGCGGACGCTGTGGGGAGTGTCACGATATTAGTGCAGGAGTCCCCAAGTTCAGAGGGAACACACACGCATGCACACGGCCACGTGCATCTCCAGCTCTCAGCTACTCCCATCCAACCTGGTTGAGAAATAAGACGGAGCGCTTCATCTGCAAATGTTGGTGCATTCCATGTAGTTCAGCAGGACTTCAGCCAGCACCACACAGTAGGGCCGCATTTCTTAGCTGTGCTCTCTTTTCTAAAACTTGCTCAGTATTCCCCGGACTCGTGGGAGCAGAGGGGGAAACACACTGGGCAAACAGAAAAGGTTTTAGGTGGAATTTTAGTAATGAAAGCACGAATAATCCAGGATCATTCTGCTCTGAGTTCTAGGATTCGCAGAATGATCGCCTTGCTAACGATTCTGAAGGTCACGAAAACTTCTTTCCAGGGAAAATAACAAAACCCAAATAAACACTAGGTTTTTCCTCTGTGGGAAAAGTTTATTGTAAACAGAGGCTTGGGTTCCACCTCCGACCAGCAGGCAGCCCGGAAGCCCTGGGCCTGGAAAGGGCAGCCCTGAGCCAGGGCCGAGGTGGACGGGCAACTGGGCTCTAAGGAACGAAGCCACATGGGAACTGCCTATTGCACACGAGTATTTGGGTGGCTTTAAACTAAAAGGAATACTGTCAACCGTGACCCTGGTCGGCAACCCCCCTTCTCCAACCCTCCCCTCCTTTTCTTTTTAAATTTTACAAGCTCTGTGATTTAGCAGTGGAAATTCCCTAAATATAAATTAAGCATTATGTCCACCCCAGAAGTTCTTCCTTGCATGCCACTGGGAGTTTGGTATTAAAATCTCTTCTGTGATTCCTGGGAGACTAACTTCGTGTGTGTGTGTGTGTGTGTGTGTGTGTGCATGAGTGTGCATGCATGTGTATGAGTGTGCATGTGAGTGTGTGCATGTGTGCGCACCTGTGTGCCTTGTCCCTGTTTTTCCCTCTTTAGAGTCATCCTCCATTATGTGAAGATGCCTGGTGACGATGAGACGTTCAGGGTGGGGAGAAGGGTGTCCCTGAGTTTCCCAGCCCTGCCGGAACACAGGTGGTGGTTCTAAGGAATGACACCTGGGGTCTGTGCAGCCACAACTGCAGTGGGAACAGATTTCCACCAGCCACCACCACAACTGTGACGGCCCTTCCACCAGCCAAGCAGCCAGGCCGTAACTCCTCACCTCTGAGAGGCAAATGCTGCTGCCCTAGCCAGGGGGTCAATGACACCATGCCATACAACAAGCCACCAGGCGCTAGGGACGCAGAGACCACAGCTCACTCTCTCAAGTGACAGGAAGAGCCTGGGTCAGGGCCTTTCAGTGACAGTCCCTCACAGACCACACTGCTGCTCCCTCTCACGTGTGCAAAGGTGGGCGGGATGAAGGAACGACTCAGTGACCCTTCTGGCCCCTTCTGAGATGTGACACCTGTGACCTGTGCTCATATTTCATGGGCTAAAGCCAGTCACAGAGTCAGGGGCCAAGAAAGTGCAACTGCACCAAGTGTCCACAAGGAAGGCCACCGACATATCTGGGAGTACCCCTAATGTGACCGCAGGACTCTTAAAAGGTTGGGAAGAGCAGGAGCCACTGCGGAGCCCACAAAGACTCCTGGGCTCCCAAGATACACAGATACGGTCCCCTCTGCTTCCTGTGCTCCCCCCGACTGCGGGGAGCTCACAGCTGCCTGCCAAAGAATTAAGGAGCCAGGACTAGAAAGGCACCCGGAGGGGCTGCGCTCTGAGCTCCCAGGCCCAGCCTGGCCAGTGTAGGAGGACACTCCTTCTGCTGTCGAAGATAACGGAAGAAACAAATGGACACTTCATCCATTTCTCTGAGCGTGGCCCTGGTTCTGCATAGGAGCGTGAAGGGACGCTCAGTCTCTGGTGGGCATGGTGAGACTTACCTCATAAAGACACATGGAAAGAATTTCCTTGCCAGCCACTTTCAGGGGACCAAGAGAATATTTCATCACTTGCCTGTCCCTTAAAGCACATTCAGATTTTCTCCCCATTAGGCACCGAGGGACAGAGTCTCCATTTTAATACGAACAAGTCTCTCTGAGTACATACAGAATAGCAAAGGAATGTCTGCACGAATCTTGCTTTCCCAAGAAACAGTCCAAAAAATTTGTTATCTTAGAGAGAAGCTGAAGGTCAAATGGGAAAGGAGACAGAAGAGGAACCTTATTTTCTCTAGCTCAGAAATACTTTCCTAGCATTCCTTCTCTGGTACATTAACCCTGCCCTGCACCCTGAACTTTCAAATGGGGAGGAGTGAAGGAAATTTATTAGGAGGGGACTTGGGAGGCTTTTAGTAATGCTAGAATTCTGCTTACTGTTTACTGGATACATGGAGAGACTTAAATAAAAAATTCATGCCAACGGTATTTGTACAAGAGGCCAGCTGTTCTCATTTATTCCAACAGACGTGGTTACACAGGGCTCCAGGCTCCATTATCCAAGCCCAGGGAGCGAGTCTGGCAACAACTGCACAGGCCTGAAGCCCTTCAGGTCCCAGAACAAGGGCCTCATTTTAGAGAGAAGCTACAGACGGCTCATTCTACCCAGAGCTATCAGACCCCTCCAAGGAAGGAATACACCACCACAGTGCAGCTCAGCTTGCCTGCTGCCCGCTGCATGCCCAGGACCAGGGGCAGCCAGTCCACCTGCACCTCTGTCCTCCAGGATGACCAGGGCAGGACAATCCAGCAGTCTGCTGTGATGAAGCTCTATTGACTCAAGCCCTTCACCCGAGGATGCCATTGTGTACAGCCATCTCCAATGAAGGGTTTGGGGCACTCCTACATTTTAAACCAACATTGAGGAGTGGTACCTTTTGGTACCAGGGATTCAACCTAGGGATGCTTTACCACTGAGCCACACCCCTAGCCCCTTTTAAAAAATATATATGTATTTTGTTTTGAGACAGGGTCTCACCAAGTTGCTGAGGTCAGCCTTGAACTTGTGATCCTCCTGCCTCAGCGTCCTGCCTGAGCAGCTGGGATTACAGGCATGCACTACCACATCCAGCAAGAAGTACCTTTTGGACCATAAAAGCAGTGCTTGAGAGAACTGCTTCTAGGTATTGCCAGGGTTTGTGCAAGAAGAGTAACTGTAGTGACCATGAGGCTGGTGACTGTTTTCTCAGCATTGGCTTTGGGCCCAAAACTAAAGCATCTCACCTAAACCTTAGAACAGCCCTCTGAGGTGAACTAGTGACTTCCTTCCAAAGATGCAGAATACAGAAAGGGAGAAGAGGAGCAAGCCGGCAGTGGCAGGCCCTCAGCCAGGGGGTCCAGGCCAACATGAGCAGCAACACCCCCAACATGACACATGAAGAGGGGCCTTCACCTCTGTGCTCCTCCCTTCAAAAACCTGTGACCCGGCCTAATCGTGAGAAAGAAGTCTGACAAATTCCAAGCAAGGAACATTCTACAAAATGCCTGACCAAGGCTCCTCAAAACTGTCAAGGCCACCTAAGTCAGGGACAGTCTGAGGAACCCCAGAGATGAGTGAAATCTCTGGAGATGCAACTAGTAAATGTGACGTGGTACCTGGGAAGAGTTCCTGAACCCAAAGGGACATTAGGACCAAACCATGAAGTCAAAATTAACAGTCAAGTTGAGTAATGAAGTATCAGTGCTGGTCGCTTAATTTTGACAAGCAGACGCAGCAAGGAAGACGGGCACGAAGGGGAATCCAGGTGGGCAGCACGTGGATTCCCTCTTCCTCTCTTTCCAACTTTTCTGTAAATCTAAAACTAAAGTATCGAGTTTGATTTTAAAAAACTCTCTGAGGTTGATACTTTTACCTCCATTGGAGAGATGAAGAGCTATAGGTTAAATACCTCCTCCAAGTTAAAACCCCAACGCAAAATCACCTAGACAGGTAACGCCGCTTCCCGCTGAAGCCACCAGTGAATCGAATGCAAGGAAAGTCCTTGACTGAGTATTTCATAAAAGCTGTTTAATGCCAGATACATTAAGCTGAAAGAATTTATTTCACTTATCTCCTTAGTAATGAAACACTTTTATTTTAGCACACGTTTAAGTCTGGGGGCCATGACATGACTTCTGAAATATTTCATCTTTATTTCCACCACAAACTGGAATGCCTCTGTCAATGCCAGGGGATGCCCACATTTAAATAGAATCAGCTAGGGGTCTACCAAAGTCTTGGTGCTTCCGCTTCCAAGGAGTGGTCCCCTCAGCCACAGATGCCAACTGCTGGTGGTCCCAGTTTGGGACCACTCTCATTTGTCAAACTCTGCTCTGATCCACACACTGGGTATTTTGGAGCTGGTGAGCTCAGCCTGCTATGGGACAGGAAGAGTGGGTGACAGTCAGCAGCCCTGCAGGAGGAAATGTCTGCACTGACATAAGGAAGGACCAGCCCGCACTTGGAGTTTCTTCAGACAGCCAGACGTGAAATCGGCCAGGGCTGCTCCACAAATCCGAAGCAAACCCAGTGCCCTCTGAAAGCGGACGGCTGCAGCCCTATCTCTGAGCCAGCTTTTCCCACAGTGGAAGCCAGCCTCTCTGGGAACACTCCAGTGTCCTCCCCGGAAGGCCCCAGCAGGCCAAGACATATTCTTTTTTTCCTTGGGACTTGCCAAAATCAGACAGTAGGATTCAACACATATTTCTAAATACTGTACTTAATACATTGTTCCCTGTGAGCATATAAAGTGGAAGAGATCCAGCGAGCAAGAAAACAGGCTGCTCTCTGTGAGTGATTAGATTAGCCAGCCTGAGCCACGTTTTTCTCAGTCTTGTTCTACAAACGAGTCCTTTTTTTTTAACATGAAGTGATTTCTTGAATTAATGATTTTACCACTCTGGCCTTGTCTCAGGAAGAGCAAAGATTCTTCTCCTCCCCTTAGTGCAGCAAACTCTGCAATTACTTCATGGCACCTTATCTGTTTTAACAGGAGGGAAGGACGGACAGAAAAGAGGGGAAGCAAATCTGACTGATTTTCCCACAAAATCACAGCAAACCAGCAGCAGGGGAACAAATGGGCTGACTCTCCCGAAGTCCTGGTCAGTGGAAATGGAACCAGGTCCAAAGTCAGTTCTCTGCCCTTCACCCCAAGGAAAGAAACAGAGCATGTTCAACAAGCCACAATCACCCCATACACACACACACACACACACACACACACACACACAAACATTGCAAACTGGCACTGACCCAACACAAACGTCTCCCTTCAAGAATTTTTGCTATTTTTATAACTGTACTCATGAAAAATCTCCTCATTTTGGATCCCTGGGTGCCTGTGGAAGGGATTTTTAAATTTCTAATCTCATACCAGTGAGAGGGCTGGAGAGCCGAGAGCTCATTCGAAGGGCTCACTTCCGGGATCATTTTGGGGACAAAGAGGCCAGACATTAGAAGAGCATCCCTTGGGTGCAGTCCTGGAGCTCAGAGATGCATTCCGAGCACCAGGGAACCATGTCCAGAGGAGCCCGAGGCCTGCTGCCTGCAGTCAGACCTCCTAACCCAAGCCTCCTATTTGCACCCTCTGTGGACCAACATCCAGATGGGGCGATGCTGAGCGCCCCAAGCTAAGCTCCCACCTTCAGATCCTGCCCTCACTCTTCAGAGAACACCTGTTGAACATTAACCCGAGACTGGGCTTCAAAGCTGAAGGCTCCGGGGTTTCAAAGCACTCCAGGTAAGCTCTTCAGTGTTCTTCAAAGTCTTCATTAACAGTGCCAAGTCTTCCCAGCGACTTCCATATTTGCTCTTGGCTTTCCAGACAGATGAGGTTGCCAACTACCTACATGATAGAGAAGGTTCCGCCACGTGAGGCAGCACAGAGCAGGTAAGACACACTGTGAAGCAAACCAGACTGAATGTTCCTTCTTACATGCTACGACCACGGTACTTGCCTACTGGTATATTCACGTGGCTGGCAAGCTGCATGGATGCTGAACTCATTCAGCAATTGGCCACATGAAAAGCATATGGCAGCACAAGGGGGCCCTGAACCGTGCCTGGCAAACACTGGCACAAAAATATGTGTTCAATCAATCAATCAATCAATCATCTTTGACATCTGATAAGCAGGTATCTCTAAAAAAAATTGAAAAGCAAAGGAGGAAAGCTCTTAAGCTCTTTCTCTTCCTGGTCTTCACAAATATTTCTAAATACTTCTGAGCATATACTCTTAAAATGATATTACTATGTTTATCCTTGTCTATATTTAATATGCAGTTATACATGTAAATATTAGAAAATTATTAAGAACAAACAGGCAAGATAAAGACAAACCACCCCACAAGAACCACACTTGTTGGGTGTACATACATGAATGTGAACCACACATGGTGCTCAGTTCTTTTAAAAACAGGATTGCAGAAAATCTACCCTACTGTTTCAATGCCTCACCATACCACAATGTTTTGTTGTATGCTACTAGGAAAATGCATTTGATTTTGCCCTAATGTTGTTTAAACATTTACACAAAGTGTGTCAGAGATAAGGAACATTGTGATATAATTAAAATTTTTACATGTCTGATCATAGTCTTGGGAAAAATCTGCCCAGAAGCAGAGTTGCTGGAACTAAGAGTAAACATATTGTGTTGCTTCTGATTTTGCATATTACAAAATAATTTCCAGGTAGTGTGTACAAAACTTCTCCCAAATAGAATGTTTTCTCTTATACACATAGTGATACTGGATTCTGTGATCCTTCTCCCACTTAGTTTAATAGTTAAAAAGCGAGTCTTTCCATTTTTCCATGAAGTAACTTACCTACTTAAATATAAGTCATAAGCATAATATTTTGAAGCCTCAGCTCTAAGTAGGTGCCCAAGAGCAGGTGCTAGTACTCTGGAGGACTAAGAACTTTGTAAAAGGTATAACACATATTGAAATCCTAGCTCACAGTTTCCATCTTTTTTTAAAATTAAGATAACTCAAATGTTTGGTGGAAATTTCCTAAAGCGCCATATATATATTAGATGAATTCTGTTTAAAAATGGGGTGCACAGGTCACCCTTCCTTCTTAGGAGGGCCTTCACCTTATCACCTGACACTTGAAACTGTCTGAGATGTTCACTCTCTTGGTTTCAGGGCTCACTTGAATTCTGCTTTAAATTGGTTCGCAGCTCCTGCCGTACACACATTCTTTTGTGCCCACACCTGTGTGCACACCAGTCTACACATACGTGTATATGCACATCCATGTGCATTTGACAGGGATCCATGTATGCGTATGCACGGATTTCAGACCTTGCCTTTCTCCCCTCCGTTTTAGTAGATCAGCTAAATGTTGGCACTTTTGTGTTCACTATTATAAAGGAGCAATCCAAGAGACGTCCTCACTGCAAAGCACCGCAGAAAGAGAAAAAGACGCTAGTTCTTCCAGATTCTTCTCCAGACCACTCAGCAAGTGAGGGAGCAAAGGACAGGCAGGGCAGCCGAGGCACACGGGACCCGCTCCCCCGCCGAGCTGCCGGAGCTCCTCGCTCTGTCCCACAGGCACAGCAGGCTCAGGGGCCCTGCAACCGCGGGCACAGTCCGCCCAGCCCAGCGAGCCAACTGCCATCTGTGCGCGAGCTGCGCAGGTCCGCGGGTCACGTGCGCTTGTGGAGCACCGGGCTCACACACCTGCTTCAACGGTGTGACTTGGCCTGTGGGTTTCCCTTGATCGACGTCGGTGATGCTGGTGTAACTGCTTCACACTCGCGGCGGGTAAGGGAAGTGGGCTCTGCTCGGAGCAGTCTGTGGTGCTCGGCGGGCGTTTCCACGGGATGTCACACGGCGCGAGCTGCCAGGGCGCACGCATGCCCGCAGCCCCTCTGCACCCTCAACCCGGGCGAGCCGCGGGGCCTTAAAATAAAACAAAACAACAAGAGGCTTTAACAACCAGGAAACCAGCAAGCAAAGGAAGCAGCTGTCTCTGGCTTTGAAATAACCCGTGAGAGAGAGAGAGAGAGAGAGAGAGACACACACACACACACACACACACACACACACACGGCACCACCACACTGTGGCCAACTGAGCGCACCACTTTCAGGCTTTCGTTTTCATAGAGGCCTTTCATTTTTCTTGACTAAGCAAATTTGCTCCTTGTCCAAACTATAATGATGTTCATAAAATCATTCTGACCCAGAAAAAGGGGGGGGGGGCATGCCACAGCTCTCTCTGCCTCTGCCAGGGCGCAGCCTGTTCTTGGTGGAGCCCACGTGTGTAGCCTCCCACCTTCTGAGGCACACATCTTACCTTCAAACAGACACTTCAGGCAGCAAGGGCATGCCCCCGATGTCAGGCCTTTGGGACCCCCACCTAAGAAGCCCCCAGGAAACCCTATCTGCCATGCAGACTCCCAGGCCAGTGATCTGCACAGCATGCTCTGGCCGGGAGGACCCTCACTTGACTCTGCTCTCACTCTCTCCTTCTCCTCCCCTGTGAGGTTTGGGCAGTAACCACAATTTAAAAAAAAATAATAATAATAAAAATAAAGGAAAAAACTGATGGAAGGAATGTCAAGCAGAAAATATCCGCATCTTGTAAAAAGGTGTACTTGCAAAGTATGCAAATGGCAGAAACTTCACCAACTGGGGGCCATGAGCGTGGCCGAGTGAACACCTCCATGCACCCGCTAAGGCATCTTTTGGAGGAGACCTACCAAAACTGCAATGATCGTTTTCAACCCCAGGTGAATGTCCACTTCTGCACAGTTACAGGTCTGTGGGTATCAAGGGTCACCCCTTAGATTTAAACATGGCACGGTACTTTGGGTGATTTGGTGATTTGGAGAAAAGGTGTGTTAAGCACAGGGAGTCTCATTCTCTGTCCTCCCCTTTTCCTCTGGATTCTCCCTCTGGCTATTCGCCTCCATGGGCTGGTGAGCAGGGCCAGATGAGATCATGGATAGAAAGGCACCCAAGTGGTCCCAGCCTGGGTGTGGACCCCACTGAGGCTCCACAGGTAGGCCTGCACTTCTGTTCCTAAAATCTGGCCCTGCAGTAGTCTAGGAACAACTTTTCTCCTCTCAGTCTTCCATTCTGGGGCCTTCCACCCTCATGGGAACATTTCCTCCTTCAACACCTTCTAGCTGCCTTGCTTTTTTCCAAAAAGCATTTCACTGGAACACACATGAGTTTCCTAGTCACCGTCAGAAATGTGAGAAGGGACTGCACTGTTAGTGTCCACCCTTCTGCAACAAGAGCAGGCACGTCAGCAAGGTAGCCACGTCTAAGGCAACCCATCTTTGCAGGAAGTAGAAAAATAGGCGGAAAACCTTGCATTTGTTAACCATGTGCGTAAAAACCAGGAAGTCCCTACCCCCACCTGGTATGGCATCCACTGTGCACTGGAAACTTCTGAGAGATGTCAAAGCTCATTAGAGAGAGAAAAGGTGCCAATCAAATGTAATAATGTAGAAAAAAATCTTTTGAAATTTTAAAAGATCTGTGGGCACAGAGCTAATATCCCCTCCATGCAGCCTTGCAGGCCTAACAAAAACTAAGCCTAACCCTGACTTTAGGAAAATACATGCTTCTGTTGTGCTCTCAATTCTACCTTCCTTTCAGGAGGACTCTGAACATCTTCAGTCACAGGGGTATTGTCAACCTGTTTCACGTGCGATTGGAATAGTGGAAGGGGGGCAAGAGGGAGCAGGAACACCAGGAGCTTAGGTCCAAAATTACACTTTCAGTCAAAAGAAAACTACGAGTCTACTTAAATGAACTGAAGGTTCAGCTGGTGCCACCCTGAAGATGTCAGTTTTTACTGGATAGAGGCACCACATAGTTCCCATGGCAAGACAAAACCAGAAATATGGAAGGCCCACTTCCGAGTCTCCCCATTGTCCTGAGTCATGGAAATGCTTGTCAAATTTTATAACATGGTCGATGTGACACTAAAGGGTTGGTATTGATTCATCTGTGACACACAGTGACAAAAAGTTATAACAGTGGATGTGTGTAGTGGTCCCCTGGGTAGGTATGCAGCTGTTTTAGGAACACTGAACTTGCCATCTCAGGTAACCTGCTCTCCAGTGACCACGTGAGGTGAAGGAACACATGCCCATATCGCTCCTGAAAATGGCGAGACTCGGAGGTAACAAGTTCAGAGAGCTTCAGTAGTGAAGCTGAGTTTCAAACCCAGTTCTTCTCAAACCCAATGCCAACTGAAGGCCTCCTACGCCAGCCAGGTTGGTGAAGAGCTGCGAGGATGTGGAGGACAGCCCCAGCCTCCTACAGAGCCCCGCCCTGCCTCCAGGACAGGCCTTGGTAGCTGCCTCTCCAATGCAGCTGGCATGGACCATGGGAGACCGTGCTCCTGGTGAAGCCAGATCTGCTGGCTTCTTGGGGAAAACTAATCACACTTTTATATTAAAAAAAATTTAAATACTATGGGGTTCAGTGGCCAGGCCTGTAATCCCAGTGACTCTGGAGGCCGAGGCAAGAGGATCCCAATTTTAAAGCCAGCCTCAGCTACTTAGCGAGGCCCTGTCTCAAAAACAAAAAGGGCTGGGGATGTGGCTCAGTGGTGAAGCACCCCCAGGTTCAATGCCTAGTACCAAAAACAAGTAAATAAGTAAATTAATAATTAAATATTGGCAGCAAGTTATTTAAACACACATACTTGCATGCACGGGCACACACCCCCTCCTCAAGTGGGCACACACCACATATTTGTAGGATGGATTGGGGACTCCAGGTCACTGGCGTATGATATCTGCCCTCTCCCACCTGCTTCCCATTCATTGTGTCCACCTGGAAGCCACACCATCATCCAGAATTCCACAGGGACCATTATTAAACTTATGTCAGGGTTATGCAACTTTGCAAATGAAAACTCTCCTTAAATAACAGTTACAACGAATCCACGGGAGCCACACATTTGAAACGCCGAAGCATCTATGGGATCGCCTTTGGCACCTGCAGAGGAAACAGTGGCCACGCTCCCAGCTCCTAAGCAGTGGTGGGGGCTCCCAGCTCCATCAGTCCGAGCTGCGCCAGATCCACAAACGCACAACCATTTCCAAAAGGCAGATCACAGAAGCCAAGAGCACCTGCAGGAACCACTGTCCCTATCACCTTTGCTGTCCTGCTGTCCCCTTCAAGTCTGATGACTTGGCACTTCTGGAACTCTTCCGAGAGGAGTCCAGACTCACTCTGCCAGCCCCAGCTGTTCAGAGCTCAGCCCAATCTGTTCACAGAGCTGCTGGATTAGAACAATAATGTGGCTGCAGTTCACCTTCATTTGCTGCAAAGATCATTAGCTGTCCCTCAGAGGGACAGTGTTAGAGAGAGTGCCCCGGGCAGAACAAATGGAGATCCCTGGGCAGCACAGTTCAACACAGGTAAGACGACGCCAGGAGGCCACCTGACAGCGCCCACAGCCAGAGAAGGGAAGAAGGCAAGGGCAGGAGGGTGGGAAGCCAGGGAGGGAAGAGAAAGCCAGGACGAGCCAGGCAAGCACGCCAGCCCATGTGCAGAGAGCAGAGCAAAGGGGGAAATGGAAGCAGAGACAACAGGACTTGAATGTGAAGTCACGGCGGTGACGTGACGGCTTGTCTGGCAGCTCACATTCTACTACAGCGGTACAGGTAAATTTGCAGGGGGTGGGGGCAGGTGAGAACAGAGGGAGGGGCCTGCAGTCTCACACGGGAACAGGTAATCCTCTAGACAGCCGTAGCACCATCCCGTCCGTCCGGCAGTGACCTCCATGAAACCTGCACTCAAGTCACACATCCGACCCGCCATTCATAACATGCTGAATCGCAGTGTGTCTTCCACTCAGCTCGCGCAGTCGTTTATTAAAGGCTTAACGTGAGCCTCATTTGAATCTCCTTCCCAGACGCTTCCCCAGACCAGCTCTGTGAAAGCCCCCGGTGATCAGAGTCCCCTTCCCAGAAAGTTCTGCAGTTACAGACACACCTGGGAGCTCTTCAGGCGATAACAACATCAAGGACTGAGCGGCAATCATCGCCTTAATCAAAACCAAATTCCAGTCAATAAATGAATAGAAAATTGGTAGCAAAATGGGAATTCCACTGGCAGATTCCATCTCCTTGAGAGTTACCTTCTTTGGAAATGCACAGATAATAAACAGTAACGAAAACAACAGCTCCAGATTCTTCATTGCTGCTGTTCTCTTCTCCTTAGTTAAATCAATCCCTTGACGGTGGTTTCCAACGGGGGCGATTTTGTTCTCCATGATACTATTTCTGGTTGCCACAGCTGGAGATGGGCATCTAGAGGCAGAGGCCCAGGGTGCTGCCACACATTGTATAAAGCACAGGACAGCAACCCCCGGCAGGAATTATCCAGACCAGAACATCAACAGTGCAGAGGTTGAGAAATGCTCCAGAGACTTACTTCAGAAGTTTACCCCCCACATTTTAATATTCTATATGGTTTTTATTGTCAAGCAGAAAAGGATTCTAATTGACATCTTCCTATCATTAAAATACCTTCTCTCCAAATAATACCATTCAGCATATGGAAAAGGAGGCAAGGGGCAGAAGTTGAAAACCAACACAGAACCACACTGGGAGCCTTGTGAATCCCCCTTAGAGCTCCAAACTTCGCTCAGGCTCCAAGCAGCGATATCATTGTTGAAATGTCCAAAACAATTTTTTTTTTCGGTCTGATTCACCTAGAAGGATGCCTTCAAATATATGGACCCAAAGACTGCAACATGAATTTTATGTTTATAAAGAAGAAAAACTCCTTCGCCACTTCTTACGGAGACACACACAAACGCACACACCCCCACACACTGAAACCAGAGACTCTATGTTAAAGTAAATTGACTGCAGGTAAAAAGACTCTGTGTAAAAATTAAATTGGCTTGAAATAAAAGCAGCTCACCTGAGGGGGGGGGGAGGAGGGAGTTGGGACTTAACCCTTTCCTGAAGGAAGAGAGGAGCCTTGCTCCCAACCACACCTGGAGATTAATTAGCAGGCCTTTGATGTATTAATCTGTCCTCAGCCCAGGAGCTCACGGAGTCATCCTAACGTTTACAGTGCTTGGTAAAAAATAATTTGCTGTGAGGTAATTTCGTGTGATTTCAGGTCACGTCCTGATCTTGCCAAGGATGCCTCCCTCCCGCAGGCAGCTCACCCTGATGTGGTTCTCACCTGGCCGGCCCTTCTCCCCTCCATCCTGCTGCTTCCCCGGCTCCCTGTGTGTGGCGGCTGTGGGAAGGGCTGCCTGCGCCAGGCCAGCTCCGGCTTTCCTGGAGTCCTCTTGGCAGCCACACTTGGGCTCCACGGCTCCTGGGCAGGAACCGAGGAGAGAGTGCAGTCTGGGACAGGGAGAGAGCTGTGACCTCCAGGCCTGTCAGGATGGGCAAGCAGCTTCTGAAGTCTACCCAGGCTGCACACCATCCTCCAGCTATTGTTCTGGGGCAGATTCCACTCCACAGAACAGACACGGATGACAAAGGGTTCATTCAGGGACTACGTACTGGGAGCACCAGGAACAGGCTGGAGACAGGCGGGGATGTGTCCTCAGAGGAGAAAATATCCAGAGAGAGTCTGAACGTGCTGTTTTCCAGCTAAATGCTCCCTCTTATGTGAACAGAAAACAAACAATGAATTGGGAAACTTAGTTTATGAAATTGTCCCTGTGTGATTTAAAAGAAAAACAAGAGTTCAGTGTTATTACAACCCTGCCCACTCCCCAGATCTAAGCCAACTCTACTGCTGGCAAAATGTCCCAGCAGCACACTGGAGGTGAGGGCGGGTGACTCATCTCTGGTTTGAAAAGGGAGAAACATGAGGAGCAGAGGGACGGGATCATCTTCATTACAACCAGGCCAATCAAGAGAACTTCTGCTAGCCAGTAAACTTCTGCCTGTTGGATAGTATTAAATAACCTAAGTCCTGCCCTGTTCAACCCCAGAAGGGAAGAGGCAGGGACAGTGGTGCTGGGCAAAGGGCACCAGGAGGGTCTGCAGGTCCAGGCAGAATCCTGGGGATGACTGAATGAGCGGGAGAGTCCAAGTTGGAGGGAACCTCAGCCTGAACGCAATCAAGTTCCAACTCCCTAGGATGCCCGCCCCGAAGCTGCCCTCCTCAGATCCAGATGGGTGAGGGCAGGCAGGGGCGTGGATGAGACCAAAGACAACAGTGGGGTGGAGGACAGGCTCCCCCAACGCCACAGCCGGTGCCCTGAACCTGCTGTTGTTCAATAAGAGATCCTTCAGGTGCTCAGTAATCACAAAGCTGAATTAACTCACTATGGTACATTCTTGGTTATTAGGTTTCTTGAGAAATCAAAGATTTAAGTCACAGAATGAATCATAAAACAAAAGGCAGCTCCTATCGCCTGTCAAGAACAATGAATTTTCTCAACTGGAATGAATGTATCATAGTATCTCCAATTCTTCCCCCAGTTTGCCCAAATCAGAACGCTGTGAACGGTGGATCCAATTGTGTCTCCATTTATTTATGACCTCTCGCTAGTTTAGCTTTTCCATTTATTAAGAAAAGTCAGGGCTCAGAATTAAGTCGCTTAACTATAGTAACTAGTGTCAGGGAGATTTTATTCATTTTTAAAGATTTTTTTTTTCTAAATAAATATGGTGGGCACTACATTCCCATGAATCTTCTTGGAGAATATAAGAAAAGTCTGTCTGCTGATACTCATCAAGGGCAGTCCTCATGTCATTAGGGTGTTGGTGATCTACAAGAAAATCACTCATATCCCTCATGATCCTGGACAAGTCTGCTGGATTTTCTTAACTGCAGAAACAGTAAGTCAAACCATCTAGACCACCCTCTGTGCAATCTTAGCCGTCTGCAAAGTTTCTTACAGGCACAAACCATTTAGCATCATGTCAGCAGCTCCATGATTTTCCCAGGAATCCTAAGTTATTAAAATGTGAGCATTTGCTGTCTCTGTAAAAACCCCAAATTAGCAAATTTCAGGTGCTCAACTGAGGAATTGCCCATGCTGTAGAGTCATGTTTATCAAGGTCAACTCTCAACAACGTTGAGAGAAGCGGTGACATGGGCTCTTGGGTAGTGACCAAAGAGACAGATTCTAATGCAGTCACAGAAAACCAGGAAAATCACATGGAGACAAAAGGCAGAAACCCTGGCCTTCCCTGGGTCACAGCGGGCAGCTTCGTTTTTTCCACTCTCTCTGCAGCATGCAAGCCACTACGGCACATGTCTACCTCGCATCCTGATCTATCAGGCCAGCCAGAAGCGGCTGAAGAGAGGAAGCAGGAGGAGGACGATTAGGAGTGGCAGCACCTCCAACCTTACAGTTAGCAGAGCAGCCCGGACATGGGCAGAGGGGCTTGGGTGGCACTGGCCTCTCCTTCAGAGTCCAGCCAAGCCACTAGTGCTCAGTTTTCCTGGCTGTGAGATGGTGGTGACAATCCCGGCACCTTCCCTACCCTGGACTTGCCGCCTCCTCACCCTCATCCACCCAGCCCTACTGTGCACCCTTTGAAAGACTTAGCTCGCATGTCTGCTCACATCCATTGTAATTCTTGCCTCCACCTGTGTGTGTCTCAGACATTCATTCTGTGCGGGAACTTATTAGGGACAGGAGTTCCCGCCACCAGAAGCCAAATGCCTTGAAGACAGACTCAGACTCTTGTTGTCTTTTATCCCCAAGGATCATGGGGGATCTGGAATAGAGCAGGTGGTCCATGACCCTGCTGAACCAGTGTTGAGCGCAGAGCACCCAGGTCACCCCAAGACTCAAAGAAGTCAGGCTGAGAGTCTCCTTTGCATATTTTCTCCCTCCTACTATCCATTTGTAAGGACTGAAAAGACAGAGTATTTTCAACTATAAGGGAAAATAAATTTCCAATTGGAAAAAGGAAACAGCCTCATGTAAATTACCATGAGGAGTGGACTTTTCAACTCACAGCCATGAAACTCCAGTCCTCCAGGGGCACAGAAAGTTCTGCTTATCTTTCCCAAGATTTGCTTCTCACCATGAGTGGTTCAGGCTGAAGACCAAGATGACCCGGGCCCCCTATATACAGAGACATAAAATCTCGCACATTCTCAACACCCACGGTGACTATGCCCAGTTGAAACTCCGGATTCCTGGAGGGGTGCCCAGAGAGCTTCTCCTAACTGTTCCAAATGACTAAAGTCCTCCCCCAGCCTCCTCCTCTGCCTTGAGTTATATATTTACAACCACTGTCCTAAAAACTGTCCACTGCTTATAATTAATGAAAAATATAAGCTTGGAAATAAATACACACACAAGAAAAAATTTCCCAAGTCAACTGAGGCCAAAGTCAAAGTTCTCAGGGAGCCACAAGTCATGAGCTCATCAGGCTCAGAGGCAGCACTGCAGAACGCGTGGAGCCAGACGGTCTGCCCTCGACCCACACCAGCTCTGGGAGGCTGACAAGTGATGAGTCCCCCATGCTTCAGCCTCTCCACTGCAGATGGCAAAGTAAGGGTGCCCACCCCACATGGCATCACACAAGGGAAGGGGAGAGCGGGAGTTCTGCGCTGAGCAGCAGAAGTGTGTGGACCTAAGCATCCAATAATGGCCAGAGCGCTGATGCAGGGTCATCTTCATATGGCCTTGACTTTTCAGTTATTTTCGAAGAACATTCCTAAAGATGAGCAAATGCTCCTCAGGGGCACAACTCTGCCATGAAGTCACAGCTATTTTGGGCACAGAAAGCAATATAAAAATCTGATCCTAGAATATAGATGCTCTTTGACTTACGATGGGGTTACGTCCCAATAAATCCACTGTAGAAGGAAACTCTCCCGAGTGTAAACACATTTAGTACAACGAACTACCTCACACCACAGTCAGCCACACCCCACCTGCGAGCAGCTGAGCTTTCCCTCAGGGTGACCTGCAGCAGAGCTGGCGGCCACTGCCCAGCATCACAGGGTGTCTGTCACCCTGCATACTGCTAACCCAGGACCACATCAAGGTCCGTATCTGAAGTGTAGTTTCTCCTCAATGCACATCGCTTCCGCACCAACGTAAAACCAAGAGGTCCCGTTGAACCATCTCTAAGGCAGGTCATGTATATGTGTTCCTCCAGGACATGAAATCACTGAAGGGTGAAGAATCACAACTGCAGTCACCCAAACCACACCGGTTTCACTATGACCCACACGCTAGCACACGCATGCAAAAATTTTTTTGAGCCACATGCAAGAGAACAATTAAGGAGCCTCCTACGGGTGCTTATTAGCATGTTTTGAGCCAGGTTACTTGATACTCTGTCCACTGAGAACAGTTACGTCACAAGCATCTTCACCATCACTAAGGCCTTTGGTAAAAGTTAAATGAACTAATATGTAGGGAAAAGCCCAATACACAGATAATCCATGGTATCTTTAAATTTGTATTCCTCTTGATTTCCATCAAAATCTGTGTGCTTGCCACATTGATCTCAGTTTTCCAAGAGTCTCTGGTTGCTTCCTCGACCCCCTCCCCATTTTAGTGCTGGGGATTGGAGCCAGTACCTGGTGTGTGCTAGGTGAGCCCTCTACCACTGAGCCACATTCCCAGCCCAAAAGCTCTCCCTTTTGAAAGAAGAAAAAAAAATAAGCAAAGAAAACAAAATTGTTTTCTGTTTTTGGAAAAAAAAAAAGTCAAACACAGTTGATGGACAAGTTCTCTGTTTCATTAAACCAAGAAAATCTGTTGGAATAAGTATGTGAGGGGAGCCAAGGAAGCGCAGAGGGCGACCACCAAACTGTACTGAGAAGACAGACCATGGAAGGCTCTGTCCGGTCAGCCCTGAAGGAACACATGCTGGCCTCCTCCCCAGGTGGGACCCTGGCATTCAAAGGCAAGCAGAGGTGTAAGATGCTGTTCATTTTTCTCTCTGGAAACAGATGGCATGCATCATCTGAGAACAGGGAATTTTATATCCTCCTAGAGTGAAAAACTGAGCATACATAAATCATCTAATAAAAATCAGATTTTTATGTTCTCTCCTCTCTTCATAACTAAGCAACATGAAAAATTAAAGGATGGACAAAATTTCCAAAGGATTACTATAGAGCCCTTTTACCCCAAATCTATTATTCAAATTATCTTTGCTTGAGGCTGAATGGTTTTGATATCAGATGACAGGAAAAGAAGAATTTAGCACCTAACAAGGACACAAGGAAAGGGCACTTATTTAAACTCCAAATAGCCTGTGTTTACACCTCAACCTCCAGAGTAGCCCTACGAGGTGTCCACAGAGTAGGTCTAAATGCATGTCCCTCGAGGATACTCACACAGCATCACAGGTAGATAAAAAGTCAGTGTGTTGATGGCATTTTTTACCTTTTAGGAGATGAAGGGCCAGAGAGGTCATGTGATCTGACGAAGTTCACACTGCCCATGAATGAGGAACTGGGACTTGAACCCTGAGTTTTTGACTTTCAGGACCCCAGAGAGCCGTGGAGACCACTGGCAGAAAGCAGAGTGGGCCCCCCCAGGGGCGGCCCGGAGTCTTTGCTTTTGGGCTGTAGGAGCATGGAGCCATTAAGTCCACTCATGAGGAAAACCACATGCCAAGGGGAGGCAGAAGCAGCACCTGTTACAGGCGTCAAACTCAGGAGCACATCTGACACCGTCCCTCTCCCTGGGCTTTCTGCTCAGGTGCAAACCTGACCACCAGGTGTGGACACATTGTTCACCTAAGCCTAGTCTCTCCAACCTCCCCAGATTCTGAGGATGCATCCTATTTATGCTGATTTTCACCGCATTCAGACACTTCCCTTCATGAAGATCCAAGGTCAGCTTTTATGCAGTCTACTAAATGCACAAAAAGAAGTAAAATATGATTGGACAGACACTGACAATTTAGCACTCCTTGTCCTCTTAGATACAGTGAACAAAAACCACTCACAGGTAACCTGCTGCCTTCCTGGACCCATGCATTCATGGGCAGCTCTGCTTCTATAGAGATGCTCTAGAGAAATGAAGGGTTTCAGTCGAGAGAAGGTAATGAGGGTTAAGATGAGATACAGTGAGCACAGCAATGCAGCCTCGTCCCTCAACAAGCATTCATTCAAAGGAGACATCTCTACATACAGGTGGAAAGTTGAAACAGCTCTAAAATGTTCTTGGCCTTCCTAAACTATTGTCACACACCCGTAATCCCAGCAACTCAGGAGTCTGAGGCTGGAGGATCTCAAGGTCAAAGTCAGCCTGGGCAATTTAGCAAGATGCTGTTTCAAAACAAAAAATAAAAAGAGCTAGGGATGTAGTTCAGTGGGAGAGCACGCCTGGGATTAATCCCTGGTACTAAAACCAAAATGAACTCCAGGGGAACCCTGGTTATGATACAGTGTAGCATTACTGCTGTCCCTTGATGAGTGTCAAATATAAGAACTCTGATTTACTCCAATTTGGGATGTAAAAGGACAACACAGAACAGCACCCTCAGGGAGTCTGGATGCCTAGCTAATAATCCAGGTCACACAAAATGTAAAAGGAAAGCTCACACATGATGTTACGTATAGACTAATGTAAAAATGACTGACGCTGGGTATTTATGTGAGAAGGTCTGCGAAGTTATAAATGGCCTTTACTCAGTTGGTTTCACACCAACACAAAACTCACACCTTCAATGGCTCCACACATGGTCCATCAGGAGCCGATCGCAAGTCCATAAGTAAGTTTATTTTAAAACAAGAACAGGGGCAGTCTGCTTCCTGCTCATCCTCTGAGGAACACGCCTTCATATAATAGTCTTTCTAAAGTAAGACTTCTACCTTCCAACAAAATGCTGTTGGACTTCATAAGCATCTACACTTCTTCTGAAAAGACTCCACAAACCATCAAGAGAGGCTTCTGTTGAAGAGAAGCATCCACGAACTTGCTAAATTTGAGAGACAGACGTTAGAAGGGCAATTAAAATTCTCCTGTCTTCAGAGAATACCTAAATACATTCTGCTTCCATTTTTAAAGTTTCCAAAAGAAGCAATTCCAAAATCAACGTCTAGTCTTGAACTCATCTTACTTTTTTTTTTTCTTTTTTCGGTCCTATAGAATCTCCTTTCCAAAGACCTAGTAAAAGATTCGACCTACACCAAGCCTTAGGCCTCTTTTTCTTCCAGGACTTCTCTGAGTACTCTGGCTTGACCAATCTCCTCCACTGCTTGGGGGAAACTGTGCTGAGTGTTGAGCATGCTGATGGAATGATCCATCTGAATAACATGTGACATTCCTTGGGGAATAAAAGATGCAAATATGATAATCCCTAATAAAACAACTACACTATTGACAGATGTACTGGACTGAAGGACACAGAAAAGCCATGCTGGGAGAAGTCTTTGTGAAAAGCCAGTCCAAATCTTATTCCATAAATAAGGATGTAAAGTCCATAGAGGCTAAGATACCACACCGTATGCATGATCCTACTGAGCAGCAAAACCAAGACTAGATTGCCAAGCATGACTTCTGATCAATTTTTTATTATGTCACTGGAATTCATTTTTATACTACGATTACCATTTTTACTCAGCCCGCTCCTTTCTTCCTTCCTTTGGTTGGATGTTAGTAAACTTTTTCCAGACTTCACCAAGGATCCTGATACTGCACAGTCAGTGCTCAGGGCTGGGCAGGAGCAAGGCCCAGCAGAGATGAGGGTGCCGGCTGCTGTCCTGGAGTGACAGGCAGGGAAGCCGTGGGGACATGACTGAGGTGCACACCAAGACAAGCTGACCTCCCAACCCTGCTGGATGTGAACCAGCTACAAGGGCAGGAGATAAGCCACTCACCCTTCAATAAAGAGAAGGCCAAAGGACGGAAGAAAATAGGTGAGCAGCACCATTGATGAAGAGCTGCTCCTAATACCAGAAAACAAGGCGAGGAGAAGACATTGAGCGAGCAGAGCAGACACATGGGGGCTACTGCAAAAGCCCTGCGACCCTCGGGTTAAAGGAAACAGCCGCCATTTCACCTCCCCTTCCAGATTCCCAATTTCCCAGTGCGTCATCATGAGAAGTCAGTATTGGGAAGAAAGAAATTCCCAGCTCCCACAATTTACCCAGACTGAACCTGGTAATATAGAATTCCAAGAAAGGATTTAAAAAAAAAAAAAACCACCTCTCCTCATTTAGCTTTCAGGTCAAAGTTGGGTTAATATTCCCCAACTGACTACCAGAACTGCTGAAAACTGAGCAAGAAAGATATTGATGTGGGGCTGGGGTCGTGGCTCAGTGGTAGAGCGCTTGCCTACCATGTGTGAGGCCCTGGGATTGATTCTCAGCACCACATATAAATGAATAAAATAAAGATCTATTAACATCTGAAAAAAATTTTAAAAAAGATATCGATATGGATTTTGCCTTTACTGATTTTTGCTTTACCAATAGTAATTTTTGAGTCCTGGAACATTTACAGTTGATGGAGATCTGAAAATGAAGATTGCTGGTTGGGAGCTTGCTCTTGATAATTCAGGAGAGAATGACACTGACTATTTCCTCAGGCCACAGCTCTACCTACTTCTTCCTTCTCTAGGGTGCAGAAGTGAGCTCACCCGGGGTGAGAGTCCAGCAGATTACAGATCATCACATAGATCCCATCTCATCTAAGGAAACCACCACAGGACAAGAATGGTTCAACGTCTAAGCAGTAATGAGAGGAGAAGCAGTCATAAAACTTTCCCACACTCAAGCTGCAATGGAACTGGCTGGATTTGAACCCAGAGTTCCTGATATCAAGGGCCCTAAGCCATGTGTGTGTGCTTAACGTCTTCTCTTCCTCAAAAAACTAGGGAAGGAACCACCACAGGACCCAGCTGTCCCTCTCCTTGGTATTCATCCAAAAGATCTAAAATCAGCGTACTACAGCATCCAGGCCCTGCAGTGTTCACAGCAGCACAAATCAGAATAGCCAAGTTAGGAATCAACCCAGATGCCCATCAGTAGAGAAATGGATCATGAAAATGTGGTATATACACAATGGCTTTACTTAGCCAGAAAGAAGAAGTAATAGCATTTGCTGGTAAATGAATAGAAATAGAGAAACTCACGCTAAGTGAAATAAGCCAGACTCAGAAAATGAAGGACTGAATGTTTTCTCTTGTATGTGGAAGCTAGAGTGAAATAAGGGAGAGAAAATGGGAGGAAGGGATCTGGAATCATAAGGATCAGGAAGATCAGTGGAGCAGAAGGAGAGGAGGGAGGGAAGAGGGGGAATGTGGAATGAATCCAACAGAATCCTGTCCTATACATGTATACAGGGGCTGAAGCGGATTCCACCTTTAGATGTAGAAGGTACCAATCAAAAATAAATGAATAAGGGAGCAAAAGGAAGATCAGTGGAGTAGAGAAGGGAGGAAAGGGAGACGGAGGAGGTAATAATGGGGTGGGGGGAATGGGAATAGAATCAGATTCCTTGCATGTGTGATTTTTAAAAAATGAACCTAAATACTATGTATGATTTTAATGGTGCAATAAAAAACAAAATTAAATACAAAATCTTACCTCTTACTTTCCTTTGCTGATATTTGAAGAGCTTAGCATAAAAGGTTTTTGAATGTTAAATATTAGGAAATTTATAATTTCAATTGTCCACACACTCTATCCCCAAATTCTTACTGATATCTCAGAGCTGCCTTTATCTTTTAAAGAATGTTAAATATTAGGAAATTTATAATTTCAATTGTCCACACACTCTATCCCCAAATTCTTACTGATATCTCAGAGCTGCCTATTATCTTTTGATTCTTTGATGGGGGAAAACAATCTAACTTTTGGAAATTGAAAAATATGAGTTTAGCATATATTTTAGGGGGCAGAGAGAGACTGTTAAAAAGGAACAAACCTCGAGTAGAAAAGCCAATCCTACCCTCCGATCCTATAAACGCAGCCTTGCACATCAAGACCTATAAAACACAAAGAAAGGCACGTGGATCCCGAAAGACAGCCCTGTTCCCCCATCTTCATGTTTTAGGTTACACCTAGGTTTGGGGGCAAATGAACAGAAAACTTTTTGGAAGATGGGTTGTTGTGAATCATAATCATAATATTCTTTCTTCTCCCAGGAAAGGTGGAGTGCTCGAATCCTGGGCCATTATGAGCGTGCAATAATTAGCACTCAGACTTAGAGTTATGAAGCGATCCCTTTGCTATGTGATTCAGAAGCCCTGGCTCTGTATTTTCAGATTAAAATAAAGACCAAGAGACTAAGCTTCAACCACGTCTGAATGTTTGTGGGCAACTTTCCCCACAACCAACAACCTTACTTAAACTCCCAACTTCTAAACTGCTAAAGCCATGGAAACATTAATAATGGCTTCCCTGCACTAAACCTCAACTTCCCCTCCCGCTTCTGCTTCTGGCCAACCTACTCCCTTCAAAGCACCCTGCTCAGCTGCTCCCTGGAACCTCTGACCTGCACCCAACACCTCGACCCTAAGAAAACCAGAACCCATGGAGAATCCATGACTGACACTCTCCTAGTTCACTGACAGCAATTACAGAACCTCAAGTTTTTAGCTTTTATTTTTTCAGTTGCCATGGAAAGGCTGTGTCTGGGTCACTCAGTCTGCATGGGGTAATTGCTGGCCTCTAAGTGTGCCTGTGTGCACACGCAAACACACCCTGGCAGTGCTCCAAGTGTGCCTGTGTGCACACGCAAACACACCCCTGCAGTGCCACAAAGAAAAAATATACACCAAGTTCCAATAAGCTAAGCAAGTATTAAACAATCAAGGTATTGCCTTGCTCCTGGCAATTTATTACCAACAAAACATTTTCCTGTGGAAATAAAAATAATAGCAACTCCTATTTCCTCATACATTCTACTGTCATGTATATCTAAAGAAAACAAATAAAAATAATTTAGTATTTATCAATCACTATAAACAAAATACTACACATGGACCGTCATATAATCTCCAAAAATATAAATTTGCAATTCCAATTTTACAGAACATAAATGAGGTCAAGACAGGCTGATAATTGCCATCCTGACTGGAGTGAGATGACATCTTTAGAGCAGTTTTGATTTTCATTTCTCTGATTGCTAGAGATGTAGCATATTTTTGCAAATTTTTGTTGATTGTATTTTTTCTTCTCTAAGGTATCCATTTAGTTCCTTAGCCCATTTATTGATTGGGATATTTGTGTTTTTTTGGTGTTAAGTTTTTTGAGTTCTTTATATATCCTAGAGATTAAAGCTTTATTTGGGGTGCATGTGGTAAAAGATTTTCTCCCAATCTGTAGGCTCTTTCTTCACATTGTTTCTTTTGCTGAGAAGAAGCTTTTTAGTTTGAATCCACCCCATTTATTGATCTTCATTTAAATTCTTGCACTTTCAGAGGCTTGTTAAGGAAGTCAGGTCCTAGGCCAAGACGGTGAAGATTTGGGCCGACTTTTTCTTCTAGAAGGCACAGGGTCTCTGTTCTAGTGCCTAAGTCTTTGATCCACTTTAAGCTGAGTTTCATGCAAGGTGAGAGATAAAGGTTCAATCTCATTTTGTTACATGTGGTTTTCCATTTTTCCCAGCAGCATTTGTCGAATAGGCTATCTTTTTTCCAGTGAATGTTTTTGGCACCGTTTTTCACCGTTGGTCACCAGATGACCGTGTTTTGGCATGAGATAATCATTTATGTGGGTTTGGCTCAACAATTAATGTTGGTAAGGATGTGGGGAAAAGGCACACTCATACATTGCGGGTGGGAATGCAAACTAGTGCAACCATTATGGAAAGCAGTATGGAGATTCCTCAAAAAACTTGGAATGAAACCACCATTGGACTCAGCTATCCCACTCCTCAGTTTATACCCAAAGGACTTAAAATCAGTATACTACACTGATGTGGCCACATCAATGTTTATAGCAGCTCAATTCACAGTAGCTAAACTATGAAACCAAGCTAGGTGCCCTTCAACAGATGAATGGATAAAGAAAATGTGAAATATATAAATATGTATATATATATTATATGATATATATGATATATATATGAATGGAGTTGGATAGTATCATGCTAAGCGAAATAAGCCAAATGTTTTCTCTGATATGGGGATGCCAATTCACAATGGGGGGTGCACTAGAGAAGAATAGTTACTTTATATTAGGTAGAGGGGAGTGAAGGGACATGGGGTAGGAAGGATAGTAGAGTGAAACAGACATTACTACCTCATGTACATATATGACTGCATGACCAATGTGATCGTACAATATGTACAATTAGAAAAATGAGAAATTATACTCCATTTATGTATGATCTATCAAAATGCATAAATGCATTCTACTGTCATGTACAACTAATTAGAACAAATTTTAAAAATAAAAAATAAAAAAAGAGAGAGGCTGAGTGAGTCATTCAGGGCTAATTAGTAGTGGTACCAAAATTCAAACCCAGAGCCACCGCCTTGGTGTCCCACTGGTCTCAGGGTGTCTGCCTGACCACTAGCCCCTGAAAACAGTCAAACCTGGTCTGACTTCTGACCTGCTGAAGGAACTCAAACCATCACTTGATTTGCCTAATAAGGCTATGCAAAATGCAAGACATTTTTATGACAAATGCCTGTAGGCCCCATCTGTGCCCTTCTTTCATTGTCTCCAGCATGCAAACAGCACACATGAGCAACATTCAAATAGCACATGGCCTTCTGCATGGCCTTAACCAGCTCCAGTCTCCTCCTGTTGGCTTCTTAATTTGCCACTGCCTTTCAGTGAAAATCATACCAGCCAATGTCCATGCCAAGAGCCATGTTAAGCTTTAGGAGACCACTGAACCTAGGGAGTGAGAAGACCTGCGGTTCTGCTTCTATCTGTTTCATTGTCCCAGGAAAAGAAATATTTTTACTTTGACCTCCTCTTTAATTGGAGGTACTGAGATTCTTGTGATTTTCATATCTTCAATCTGAAATTTCTCCAGGTGGAAAGATTATAGAATCCCCAAAGAAGTCTATATCAATGGTGAAAAGTTTAAAAACGATCAAGAAATTGGTGTTAGAGCACCAGAACATGCAGAAGGCCAGCAACATCAATCAGATGACCATTTATCGTATACTAACTTGTGCTAGTAAATTCTCCAGAAGGGGTGAACTGTCTGCTCTTTCCACAATCCCCAGCCCACCTCGACTCCATCTGTCAACATGGAGCCTAGACAGAGAGGAGCCTTGGGTCCCCTCTTTCTTCAGTGCCCCTGACTGGCAGGCCCCGAGCTGCCTGCAAGAGTCCAGTCCTTGACTTCAGCTGACCCTGTCTCTCTGAGCATTGCTCGTCTCCTGGAAAGAAGCACGTTTCCAAGCCTCTTCTGCATCAGCAGTGGGAAAGGAATCCACAGGCTCTGAGTGCTAAGTGACCTGGATGGAGGAAGCTGTGGAAGGGAGTGAGACTGGGGAGCTGAGGAAGTGCAGTGAGGTCCTCCTACTCTGCCACATTCTCATCCCTCTTTGGCCTGGACAATGCCAGAGGAGGCCAGCAGGCAGTGGAAGGGTAAGTAGGAGTGGCCTCTCTTTCCTTGTGCCTCCTGGTGGGGAAGGGTCAACACCTCTGCAGAACCCTACACCCCGCGGGTGGGCGGGGAGCTGGGGAGATGCATGGACTTGCCTGACTGTGGCAGCCATGCCAGTCACTCTAGGTGTTCCCATGACACCCTAAGAAGATGGGCATGTACTCTGACCAGCATGGGGACAGTGAGGATGGACGGAAGCCCATACGGTGACTTTCCAATAACAATCAGAGCTCCTGGGCTGCTTTCCAGAGGTAAACAGTGGGAAGTCTGGGTAAAGAAGAAAATCCAAACGTTGTTCTTCCACAATTCCAGCCGTCCCGTGTGATGCGCGCAGGGGCAAAGTGCACACTTGTCGGGGAGACTCTCCAGGCCTGGGGGGCAGCTCTGCCTGTGGGAACTCGGGTGGGCTGGAGTGAAAGGTGGAGAGGCTGGGATGCTGAAATCCCACTTCACAGGCTGCAGCCAGAGCAGAGGCTGTAGTTAAATGTGAACTTGCTAGTGGCTCTCCTAACACACGACCGAAGAGTCAATGTTTGATAGACTGGGACCTGTGCCCAACTCCAGCTCAGTGGCCTCCCCACAGGGGACCAATTGGAAGAAATGAGATGTAGCCAAACCATCCTTGCCAGCTGTAGGAAGGCTCCCACCCACAGGTCAGGCTTGGGAGCCAACCTCTGGGTGACCGGACATGCCAGGCCTGGCTCCTCCCGGGGACTCAACCCCGTTT
Organism: Glaucomys volans; assembly: GCA_020662805.1. Classification (NCBI taxonomy): domain Eukaryota; kingdom Metazoa; phylum Chordata; class Mammalia; order Rodentia; family Sciuridae; genus Glaucomys; species Glaucomys volans. The sequence continues at coordinate 139,238 of JAJEJO010002551.1, forward strand.
TTAGGGCTTCATTGATCAGTCTTGTCTACTAGGCAAAGCTGAAGGTGGGCCTCTTCTGGAACTTTATGTCCTTGGCACTGAACATTCTGGGTCCCCACTGTCACATATGGTGGCCACTAGAGTGGCTCCTGAGCCCTGGAAATCTGTCAATCCAAATTGAGATGCACTGCAAGTTCAGAATGCAGAGTGGATTTCAAAGACTCAGCATGGAAAGTAAAGTAAGATATTAATTCTTTGATTCATTAAATATTGAAATATTTTGATATAATAGGATAAGTAAGTAAAGTGTATCGGTAAAATGAATTTGCCATTTCTCTCTTTTTTTCAAAGCATACAGGTAGTTTGTATTATATCTATGTTGGACTGCAATGTTCCACGATTCCACACTGCTGTTGAACAAAACAATGAAAAAGATAATTAAAAAGCTGAATTAAGATTACCATCAATGCTTTTTAAATCAATATAGAACTAGTTAATAGAAATGTTTTAAAATAAGTGAGGCAAAACTGTTTTTGAAATATCTTCTGAACCTGGAGCTGTGTTTTATTCCGAGTTATTTGCTGTGAGAAAATGCTTACTAATCATCCAGGACTCCTAACAGACTGAGCCAGGCCACACCCACTCAGGCCAAGCTCAGCCATCAGTACCGTGTCAAGGACTCAGAAGAGCAGAAGAGCAAGCTCATATACTATAGTAGACTACTGGAGACAAAACAACTAATCTGGGAGCCCCACAATTTTCTAAGCTTCTCTTCATCCTAAACAAAACAGATACATCAGTTCAACTGATTGCTCTCAATATATTCTTTTGAATTGTTTTTTAAAATGCATAGCTTCCTACCAATTTGGTTTGTTGTTGCTGTTGTTGTTGAACCAGGGATTGAACCCAAGGGCACTTAACCACTGAGCCACATCCCCAGCCCTTTATATTTTTATTTTGAGACAGTGTCTCACGAGGTGCTTAAGGCCTTACTAGGTTGTGGAAGCTGGCTTTCACCTTGCGATCCTCCTGCTTCAGCCTCAAGCCACTGGGATTACAGGTGTGCACCACCGTAACTGGCCTCAACCAAACATTTAAAACACGATTAACTTCAATCCTTCATAAATTCTTCAAAAAACTGAAGAGCATAGAATACTTCCTAACTCATCCTTTGAGGCCAGTATACTATGATATAAAAATCAGACAAAGACACTGCTAGAACTGAAAATCCTGAGGAACACTGATGTAAAGTTCTAATAAAATACTAGCACACTGAGTTCAGCAGCATATTAAAAGGATTATTCATCACAAACCAGTGGAGTTAATTCCTGGAGTGCAAGGATGGTTTGATGTACAAAAATAAATTAATGTAACATGTGGAATTAACAGAATAAAGGGCAAAAAACACATGATCATCTCAAGTGATGCAGAAAAAGCAACTGACAAAATTTAACACCCATTCATGAAGAAAACACTCAAGAAACTAGGAAGAGATTGGTATTACCTCAACATAAGAAAAGTTATATATGAAAAACCCACTGGTGAAAGACTAAAATCCTTCCTTCTAAGATCCAGAACAAGGCAAGGATGTCTACTTTTACCACTCTATTCAACATGGTTCTAGGGAGGGGCAAGGAGGGGAAAAGAAGGCATCCAAATAGAAAAGAAGAAAAAAATTATGCTAGAAACCCAAAATATTACACATACACACACACATGCATACACACCAACATGAACTAATAGCACTAATGAATTAATTCATCAAAAGAGCAAGACATAAGGTCAAAATAAAAATCAGTTGCAGATCTGGAGTTATAGCTCAGTGGTAGAGCACTTGCCTAACATGTTAGGAACTGGATTTGATCCTCAGCACCATGGGAAAATAAATAAATAAAATAAAAGTACTGTATCCACCTACAACTAAAAATATTTTTTAAAAAAATCAGTTGCATTTCTGTGCATGGACAATAAACAATTTCAAAAGCAAATACCATTCCATTTACAATAGTATCAAAAATAAGGAAACACTGGGGATTTGATCAGAGGTAAAAGATTTGTACAATGAAAACTACAAGACACTGATAAAATAAATTAAATATATAAACAAATGGAAATGTATCCCATGTTCATGGACTGGAAAATTTAACCTCACTAAGAGGTCAATACTACCCAAGGGATCATAGATTCAATGCAATCCATATCAAAATACCAATGACATTTTTTGCAGAAATGGAAAAGCCCATGCTAAAATTTATATGGAGTCCCAAAGAATCACAAAATAGCCCAAAGGACCTTGAAATAGAAAAACTAATCTGGAGGTCCCACTGTTGCTGATTTCAAAACTTATACAGAGCTATACTAATCAAACCAGTGTGGTACTGGGAAAATACAGACACATACATGACTAGAGCAGAATAGAAAGTGCAGGAATAAATCCTCAGATATATGGCCAAATGATTTTTGACAGGGTTGCTAAGACTCTTCAGTAGAGAAAGGACAATCTGTTCAATAAATGGCGCTGAGAAGACTAGATATCTGCATGGAAAAGAGTGAAATTGAACTCTTATTTAAAAGCACATACAAAAAATTTACTCAAAATGGATCAAAGACCTAAAAACAGACCTAAAATTATCAAATTCTGAAAAGATAACTGAGGGCAAAACCTTTATGCTGTTGTACATGGCAGTGATTTCTTGGCTATGACATCAAAGGCAGAGGTAACAACAACCAAAATAAATAAATGGAACTTAATGAAAAATTTTAAAACTTTGTGCATCAAAAGACATAAGCAAAAGGGTAAAAATGTAACCCAAGACAATATTTGCAAATCATATATTTGGTAAGGGATTAATATTCAGAATATATAAAACAACCAAAATTCTATAACAAACCAAACAACCTGAATAAAAATGGACAAACGGTAATGAATTTGAATATATATTTCTCCAAGGAAAATATATAAACAGATGCCCCAAATCACTAATTATTAGGGTAATACAAATCAAAAACTACAATGAGCTTCCAGTTTATACCCATGAGTAGGCTCACTATTAAAAAATAAATAAATAAATGCTGGTGAAAATATGGAAAAGCTGAAACCCTCATGCACTGCCAGTAGGGATGTGAAATGGTACAGCCACTGTGGAAACCAGTATGGCGGTCCCCAAAACAGCAAAAATGGAATTTCCATATCATTCACCCTTTCCAGTCCTAAAACACTCAAAATAATTGAAAGAAGAATCTTGAAGAGATATTTGTACCCCCATGTTTCCAGCAGCATTCTTCACAAATACTAAAATAGGGAAGCAACTCAATAAATGTCAATAAATGGATGGACCAGCCAAATGTGATCTGCCCATGTAACAGAATATTATTTTACCTTAAAAAGGAATAAAATTCAGACACAGGCTGCACTGTGGATGAACCCTGAGGACATTCTGTGAAGTGAAATAAGGAGGACTTACTCCAGGGAGCTAGAGTACTCAGTTTCAAAGAGAAAGTGGAATGGTGAGCTCCAGGGCTGGTGGGGAGGTGGAAGAGGCGGTTCGTGTTCCAGAGGTCTAGAGTTTCAGTTTGCAAAAATCAGACAGTTCTGGAGATGGATGGTGGTGAGAGTTGCCCAGCAGCGTGACAGTACCTAATGTCACCAGCTATACACTTAAAAATGGTTAAGATGGCAGAGTGTATGTGAATTTTACCAAAGAGCAAGAGGAGGAGGGAAGGCATGGGGGAGAAAGAAGAGAACAAATGGGAGAAGAGTAAGAGGAAGGGGAAGGTAAGAAACCAGAGGGGCAGGAGGATTGAAACAGCCCTTGGGTCATCCAAATTGGAGTTTGCACACGTGCCTCCATGGCTGCCTGCACATGGTGGTGAAGCACGGCTGCTCTCGCCACGGATGCCTCCAGGATGGCGGCCTGTCTTCTGATGCATGCACACCTTTTCATTTGGCCGCATGAACCCGCAGCCAGAATCACAAAATAGACCAGGTAGACCACGTGGAGACACAAAAATGGGTGGGTGTGCACATCCTGCTTTTGTAAGAATTATTTCTTTTCTTGACCCATCTTCCTATTCTAAGCCCCTAGCCAGGCCTCATGGGCACCAAAGTCAGGAAGGATAGAGATTAGGAATGCGGACAGCAAGACAGTTCTTTCAGATGCTGAAAATATTATTCCAACACTGATCTAATAGCAATAATTAATAATTAGTTAACTGATAATAATCATTAGCTATAATATAGCAGGCACTGCACAAAACAAATCAAAGGTTATAGTTTTCACAGCAACCACATACTAGGAACTCCACTTTGCAGATGAGAACACTGAGGGAAATAAAGTACCTGGTCCAAGGACACAGGGAGAAAATACGTCCTCCCCTAGAGTCCTGTAAGCTACAGAGCAGAAGAGTCACAGGGGAAGAATCAGACGACAAGGAAGCAGTCCTCAGCCTGAGCCTGGCCCTGAACGCAGGCGGCTTCCTCCAGGACCTGCTTCCTAACGGACCTCACGTGCACGGGAAGCAGGAGGCGAGAAGCACCGCCCAGGCACCTGGGTCTCGGCACGTGGCTGTGGCTGCGCGGGCCTCGGCCACGCCGCCCGCCCTGAGCGCAGACTACTAGGCAATCCAGCCAACCAGGACCGAAACCCCTCCGAGTCGCGACTGCCGCACTCCTTTCCAAACTCGCAGGAAACCCAGGAAGTCGCTCTCAGAGGCCTCGAGGGAGGTGCTCCCGCCACCCTGGCTCTCCCAGCAGCTGCACCCTTCCCCTGACAGGCACTGGTTTTGTCCTGAAACTCTCAAAGGTGCCCCCGGACCAGAAAGCTTTCCTCCAGCACTGCCCATGCTCACCTCTCTGCATCCATTTTTAAGAAGGGGAACAGGGCAAATGCCAGTCCACCTCTGTCTGGACTTGGCCAAGCGTGATGAGTGAATCAGGTGTGTGGAATGGAGGTTTCCATGACAACTAGGCTGCCAGGCAAGCAGGGACCTCGAACACTCTTTCCACCAAGGAACAGAAGCCAGGGGGCCACCGGCTGGTCAGCCCAGAGCTCCCCAGGGATGGCGAGGACCTGGGTCTGCAGGGCTCCCACCCCCACCCTGGGTTCCTTCCTAACAGCTCAGGGATCACCAGTCCTCTCTTCTTGGGAGGAAAGGGTTTTCTCTATAGTGAGCTGCTTGGGAGAAAAATGCAGAAAGGGCTAGAAATTAAGAAGAAGCCGCTTTACGCCATTTGGCCATACACCTAACAGGACGCCAGCTGCCTATCTTCCTATTAGACCCTCAGCCTCTATAATCAGGCACAGTAGCAAAATAACTAATAATAAAATAGAACAATGATAACAATATACTGCAGTGCAAGTACCATGAATGTGGTCTTTATCTTAATCCTTAGTGTACTATATCATTTTTGAATTTTGATTGATCACATGTAACAGAGTCCTCAGAACTCGAAACCTCAGGTAAGGGGGGACTATTGTATACCATTATCTATCTCTCTCTCTCTCTCTCTCTCTCTCTCTCTCATCTATAGTCTTTTAAGTTACTGATTCCTTTAAGAAATATCCCTTTCCCAATATCTCATCTTGGAGGATCACTTCCTCATGGAAACCTTAACCCCTGGCAGACTCAGCCTTAAGGTCCTTCCAAGGTACCAGAGGACCTCCAGCTTCCCCATCACAGCAGTCACCACCTGTGATTGAAACTGCCTGCTTTGCTCCATGACCCCCACCCAACAGGAAGAGGGAACACGAAGGGTACCTTGCCCACCTTTGACTGAAGTTGGGGAACAGCATAATACAGAGGGTCAAGGAAGACTTGCCAAAAACTAATGGGCCAGTGAATGAATTCATGAATGAGCAGAGCAGGGGGTGAATGGTGGCCAGTGTGGCATGACCAATCACAACCAGCACTGGCCACATCCATATCTACCCTATCTGGAGTACTGAATGAGAAGGCGTTTGGGGAATGCTTTGTGAAAAAGTGACTATTTAATGGTACTTCCCAGTAGGAGGTTAAATTACAGGGAGAAACATGGAGCTTGGGTCATGGGGAAGCAGCAATGGGATCCACCAAGAGCGCTGAAGAGTCACAGCAGCTTCCACACAGCACACACAGGCTTTTTTCCTGAGAAATAATTATGACCTCCTCTTGCCCATTTTGGATCCAGACATTCATGTTATCCACGATTTCTCACTTACACACCTTGTTCATTTCTATCAAACGTTACTACAAGGCGAATGTCCCAATTCCAAAATGGCACCAGGACTGCTTCAGATTTCAGAGTTTTATAGATTTTGGAATATGAGCATACCAGTAGGGCATCTCTAATCAGGATGGATTACCATATGGTCTAAAATTATATATGAAAGTCCAGGCACAGAGGCTACTTGGGAGGCTGATCAAGGAGAATTGCCGGAGTCCAGGAGTTTCCAGACCAGCCTGGGAAACATAGCAAGTCCCCATCTCTAAATAAACCAACAAATATGAAATTATACTTGGATACTAAAAACAAAATAAGCACTGATTAAAATAATAATTACAGATAGCTGTCAAGGGAAAATGAGAATAATCTGCACTCTTCAGTTGCCTGGTGACAGAGCCTTAATTCTCAGGATGAGAGGACTTCTCTCTAAACCCTGTAACTGTGTGTGATATGAAACATGGCGGATGTGGTTGCTTCCTCTATATTTTACTGTTCACATGAAATGACTTTTAGGAGTCAGTTCGTCACCACTTTCTCTATGGGAATTCAGGTGTAAGAACAGCACACATCAACCTGTTTTGAGTCTTCACCTTTCGAGGAGCTGGAAACTCCAGGGGCCATACAACCCACCCTCTCTCCCCACTCTGTCTCTCTGTCCCCAGCTCTGGCTGGCTGGCTCTCTTTTATGATGTGCAGGCTTGCCTCTTAAGCATCGCCATCAGACCAAGATGGCAGCATTTTCTCTAACTTGTTCTGGGCTTTGCATAATGTCCAGAACGGTACCTTCTGCTCAAAGGCAACTTAAGTTTCAGAAACGCAACTTAATGTGAATTGCACTTTTTTAGACTATTTACAAATAGTACCACAGGAAAAACTAGCATATGTGGGATCAAAGGAGAGGGCCGGCCAGCATGTCAGAAGTCAATATGACATGCATTTCAGATGACATGTGACGTGCTCCCTGCTCAGAGCAGCCGGTCCAGGTGGGGGCTGGGACAGGAAGTCAAAGCTGGCAACAGCCCACCACTGCAGAGCGGGAATGTGTGGTGGTAACTCTAAATGAAAGAGAGAAGCCCGAAATGCTTCTATTACCCAACCAGGCAATTAAAACATTAAACATGAAATCCGAGGCTCTGTGAATTTCCTAATATGGTAGAAGTGCTGACTTTCCAAAATGATGTTTTCTCATCTTTCAGTATATCAAGGAACATGCCAAAACCCCAAAGAAACATTTCCATTTTGAAAACAAAAATAAACCACACACATCCATATTCTATTAATAACACTGTCTTGCCCTAAAGACCCTGTGTCCTTAGTCAGAACCCCATGGCATACAGAAATCCGAACGTTATTGAAAACTCCGTCCAAGGCCAGCTGGACCTGCGTAGTGAGTTAGGAGGACTGAGGCAGCAGCCATCAAACCCTGTCCGTCTTCCTGACTGGAGACCCAAAGCCATGTCCCCAAGCCATGTCCCATCAACCTAGGACTCTGTGAGTATGTTCTACATCTCCAGCAGCATTCCGGAGGAGAGGAAAGTTGGCCTGGGGCCCGCAGGTTCCAGCCAACTCCTCAACATTTAGAGGGACAGGGACATGGAAGAATGCAGGCTTGGAACTGAAAACCAAGCAGAAACTGCCCGAGGAGGCACGGCCCGAGTCCAGGGGCCCCAGGTCTGGACTACACACCTTGACCAGGCCAACGTGAAGACAAAGAAATAACCTCCCCACGGCATTGCAGGTTTAGAGACAGGGAGAAAAAGAATGCGGTGCTCCTGTCATGAGTCCAAACACCGTGGAGCCATACCTGAGGGGCACTGCAGGGGGCCAGGACAGCGGGGAGTAAATGATGTCAGTCCTGCACCCAGGGGCTTCCGTCTTCCGGGGAGGAACAAAACGAGCACCAGAAATAGCCACAGGAAGAGCAGCACAGGTCATCTGGTCACCCTGAAAGAGGGACCCTGCAACTGTGGTCTGTCCACCCCAAGGCCCGCGCCGCACGTTTTTAAGTTCTGAGTTCGGTGGGCTCTATGTGGTCTCCAAGGCAAGAAGAGGGGAAATCAAGCCCACCTGATCAGGTAAGTGGGAGGGAATGAGGGCACTGACTTAAGACACCAACCTGAACATGGCTTCAAGGAAAAGAGGAAGCATGTGCTGGTGACATGAAAACTCCCCTCATCTAAGCCACGGGATCCGAGTTCAGATCCTGCCCCAGACTCCTGCTAGTTGAACTGGGAGAGTTTGCTCACTTCTGCAACCTCGTCCTCTTATTTGCCAAATGCCATATGGCATACACTGCTCTACGCTCTGGGACAAACGGCTGAGGTTGGTTTCCACACTTCACAAATGGGGAAACTGAGGCAGCAAGAGGTCCTGTATCCTGAAAGCAGTTATGATTTGAACCCCAGTAGTCTGGCTCCAGAGTCTGACCTCTGAAGCTCTACCTTGCCTCATTTATAAACTACTTACTTTGCAGCGAGAGGCGCACCCAGCACAGTGCCTGACATTTAGCAGAAGCTGATGATGCTGAATAATTCATCTCCCATCCCCCTCCTCTCCCTCACCACCCTGTGGGAGGCTGGAGACAAGACTGCACACACAGAGGCAGCTACGTCAGTCTGCAGGGCTCAGGAGCTCCGGGGCAAGCTGGAAAATGACTCTCTGTCTTTCTCCCCCTGGAACAAGAGCTCTAGCTCAGGCAGAGATGCCCAGCGCTTGCAGACAGAGGCTGCCTCTATTTTTCAGAATCTGCATTCCAGGCACAGAACTGTAGACCAGCCCTGGGAAACTGGAAGGTTTGTGATTTCTGCACTAGGAGCTATGTATGCATATGTCAATGGACAGACAGACAGACAGACACACACACACACACACACACACACACACACACAAAACCATCCCGCATCTAAAACTTACATCCTGACTACCACAGGGGGAAAATAATCTATTTTCCAAAAACTTCCACAGCCTACAAATTGGCAGAGTTTCTGTATCAGGCTGCAGCTTGCGTTAAGACAGGCCCGATATTGCTGGGAGCTAAAAAACAGAGTCTCTTTTGAAAATTATTAAGAACAAATTAGGCTCAGAGGCCCAGGGGAGCAGTGTTGTAAAATATGAGAAATTTCTGTTTTCCAGCTCTTCGGCAGTATTTTCATGAACTAATGACATTAAAAAGAGAGGACAGGGATTATTTTTGGATCTTGGTATTTGTGTAGAATATCATCAAGAAAGCTGCAAATGTTATCAATTAAGTGTTCAGCTGGGCACACAATGTAGGGAACTTGCTGGAATTTTTCAAGTACACAATTATGCATGTTGCTAACTATGAGAAGTTTACACACGATACCAGGGAAGAATGCTGTCTACACGCTCGCTCTCTTTTTCTTCCCCCCTTAATAAAAAGTCCCATTTAATGCCACAATACAAGAACATCATTTCATACCTGAAAGAATATTACGATAATCAAGTATGGAAACAGTTGCTCTAACCCTGAAATTCTGCTCGTGTAGTTTGAAAGGCATTAAAAAGAAAGCTGACCTTCCGCAGATTCAGTCTCTGTCATTGTGCCTGCCACACCTTATGAAGTTACAGTTCTCGTCTCCATGTGAATTTTGAAAGCTATAAGCTTCTATTGAGAATGAGCCTGATTTTCTATGTCCGGCCTCTATCCACACCAGCCTGCCTGCTCTCAGGGCTTCTTGCTAAGAGTCAACCAGAGCCCAGGGGCCTGGGCTGTGCAGCAAGTTCTTCACATATCTGAAGTAGTTTGGCACAAGCAATTGAGGTAAAAGTAGAAATCTTCATAAAATGTTCATTAGAAATGCCAGTTTTCTATCAGAGAAACGAAAAAAGGCAGCCTTCCACTTGTTAGTCTGAAAAAGCCCCCAGTGTGAATGAGGCCTCTTGCAGTCACAGGCAAGCCACATGGAGCTCCTGGCTCGGCCCAGGGAAGAGAGGAGGCAGGAAGAGGAAGGAAACCGAGGGAGCAGTCCAAGAAGAAGACGGAGTTTCTCCAACTTTGTGGGCCTGCAAAAACACTGCTCTCCAGGTCCTACTGAAGTCACTGCCTTTGGCAGGGGAAGGTTTACCATCTCCTTAGCCATTTCCAAAGTCACTGGAGTGGCCAGAAGCAAGGCGGCGGGGCAGTTTCTGTGTGCGTGTGCATGTGTGTGTCTGTCTGTCTGTGTGAGTCAGCAGAAGCCGGAAGCCTGTTTACAAAACTACTTCAAACAAGCTGGAAAAGAGGAGGGTAGCTTCCACCTCCAGACAGTGAGAAACTGCATCATCCTGCGGGACGGGCCACCCATGCTCAGCGGAGATAAGTGAGAACATTCTCTGCTCTGGCCAATGGGAGACCTGCAACCACAGCTGCTCACAGAAGCTCTGGGTGGCCTCCCGTCCCCCGGCTCCAAATGGTTTCAAGGCAAAAAACACTGCTGCCGGGTGGTGCTTCCAAGTGCAGGGGTGGAAGAAGGGGCCGGCCCAGCGGAGGGCGTGCTGCCTCCCACAGGTCTCAACAGCCCCTCTCGGGCTCAGAGAGGTCTCCTGGGTGACTCCAGGCAAGTGGCCTCTGGGAGTCAGCCTCCTCACCAGCCCACAGCAATAAAGGCAAGCTGTGCCTGGGAGACCCTGGAAACTGTGGAGAAATTTCCCTGGGAGGCAGTTCCTGGTGCTGTGTGAGGAAGAGGGTAATTAATACCACTTGGGGAAAGAAAGGGGCATTCCAAATCCAGCCAGAAATAAGAGAGAAGCCTCCCCGGCCTGCACACAGGCACAAGCCCTGAGAAATACTCCCTCCACTTAAAAGACCCGGCCAGATCTGATCAAGAACTTACATGTGCAGCAATATTTTAAATTTCATGTCCTCTAAGTAAAGAAAAAGATCTTGACATTCTAGGAAAAGTGTATGCAAGTTACAATGGAAGCTCTTTGGAGATACCATCACTAGCATAGAAGATTGGACCCGAGTAAAAACATTCATTTCACTTATTTAGTAGTAGCTGATGTTCAGTTTTATGGAATCTCTTGCTTTTTTACATTTCCCATTGTCTCCATTTAAAAAAAAATGTTTTCTTATCTGCAGTTACTATGTAGTACACTGGACCAACAAGAAGTCGGGAAGCATCAGATACGCTGATAATGCTGAAATCATGTATGTGTGCATAGAGTCCCAGACCAAGCCACCCTCTGCTTCATACGAATTCTTCTGGAAGAATACATATATTACATATAGACACAAAGAAAAGGACATCGAAGAATGTGTGCATACTGACCAAGAAGGGATTATAGGATACAGTAGACAGAAAATTAATGCCAAAATTGGAGCACTGGATACCATGTGAGGGCTGACAATAATATTTCACGCAAAACCAACATGGACCGAGGTGTTAAAAATTAAATTCAAGTCATCTGGCGTCAAGACCACTGAAATGGAGGTTGAAAGACTCCGCTCCGCCCTTGATTTGCTTTGGGGCCTACATCAGGTTGGGCTACACCTCCACCCTAACATCTGCCAAATGGAGATAACCCCTCCTGCTACCTACCTCAGAGAGCCGTGAGAAGATTAGGAACAAAAAAAGAAAATCCTCAAAGCCCTTTGAGTTGCTCATAAATATGACATGCAACGTAATGAAATACCAGCCCTCTTTCAAGGTCTCCGGAGACTCGCAGCCATAGAAATGGGAAACAGACGCCAGTCCTGCCACGGGGCAGGCCCCTCCCAGGGCACTGCGCCTGTGATCAGGGAGATGGTGGGCAAGGCTGCCTCAGCTCCCAGGGACTCTGGGGGGAAACTGAAATTCACATCTATGCAGACAAAACACAACACCCATTTCAAAAGACGGCCACTGCAGTCAGAGAAACAGTCCTCATGGACACAATTCCTAATTCTTGCTTAAATGTCTAGATCTGCAAGAAGACAATCAAGTGACAATATTACACTGGCAGGTTTTCAGGCTGAGAAAAGTCCTTTATTAAAGCAAATGGGTTCTCTAGAGGGAAAAATACCCCCCCACACACACACACATGCTGAAAAATATGTAGAGCATATAACATGTAAATGAGTATTTCTAATCAATCTGTACAGGAAACAAAGGCTATAAACTGTACCTAGGCATATAGGGAGCTACTTATGGTCCACAAGGAAATTGGAAGAATATGAGGTATTCATATATCCTAAGATATTCTGAATTGTGGAAAGCTTAAAATTTAAATTTATCCATTAATAAATCATATTACACATTATTATTCTATCAAGCACTTTTGGATCATGTGTCAGATAAATAACACCCAATCTCTCATTCTCATGAAACTCAAAGCCTAGCAAGAAAGTCATAGACAAAATAAAATATCATACAATCTGGGAAGAGTTTGCATCAAGCATAAACAGTGCTAAGGAAGAACAGAGGGCAGCGTAATTGATTCTGCATGGAAAGGAGAGAAGGGAGGGTCTGGGAGAATTTTAGGGAATGCAGTGTCTCCTACACATAGAACGAGGTCAAAGGCCATTCTAGATGCATGAAGGGCACCCACATCTCACGGCACACCTAGGAGTGTCCACAGAAAATGAAACTGGTGGACTCAATCACCTGGAAGGGCCTGAGTTGGTCGCAAGGTCTCTGTGGGGAAAGCAGCATCACAGGACGAGACTCCTTTTAAGGAGACTCGATGTAGATGAGGGAGGTAAACGGGCAGAAGTGGCAGAGGCAAGGGTGGCACTGGCCTTTGACCTGAGACAGAAGCTGTTTGTTACCAGTTTAAAACTGGTAGCCAATTCCACCTGGGAGAGGAGGCGGAGAAGCCACAGAGCCCGCCACGCTGACCTGCGATCCGGAAACAGCCATTCCTGCAGAAGTGGAGGGACGACCCACCTGGGTGGGAAAGACACAGGCACAGAGGCTAAATCACGGCCCCAGAGATCCCAGGCCCCAGACACAGACACATTGTGTCTTTGGCAAAGATTTGACTGATGTGGTTAAGTTAAGCGTCTCAAGATGGGGAGATTGTTCTGGATTATCCTGTTGGGCCCTAAGTGTCATCCCAAGTGTGCTTATGGGAGGGAGGCAGAGGGCGGCTGCACTTCAGGCAGGTGACGTGGTCACGGCAGAGGAAGACTGTCGCCTTGGGCCCTGGCGGAGCTCAGCATCACCAACGTGGTGCTCTGGCTTGACACCACCCAATTTGTGGCAATGTGTTACAGCAGCCAGAGGAACCTGATAGCAAAAACTCACCCCTCCAGGCGTCCTTGGGTGTAGCCAGCACCAGTCCTGAAAGAATAACTCAGATGGGGGCTGGGGTTGTAACTCAGTGGTGGAGCCCTTGCCTGGCATGTGTGAGGCCTGGGTTCCATCCTCAGCACCACTTAACAATAAATAAATAAATAAAGTTAAAAAAATTTTTAAAACGAATAATTCAAATGGAAGACACTCCAGCTGTCCAGAAGAGGTCAAAGTCCGAGCAGATGCCTTAGGGGAAGATGCAATTATTAAACCGAACCACTACTCAAAATTCAGCAATAGGAATCCAGGTAAAAGCCCAGATAAGATCACACAAGATGGAAGAACTGCATACCACAGACAAACACTGTACACAAGGGGGATAGGAGCTGGGTTTGAAAAGCAGTGGGGACAACTGGAGGGACACCATTCAGAGGTCATCATAAAGCCACCAAATTTCTGGTCTCAGATCACTTAATTCTCAGGGTCCACTGGCTAGCGAAGAGGTGAGGGGGTGGGAAATATGTACATCCCCCGTCCCAATCAGCACTGACTCGGCACCAGGGTGAGGTCATCAAATGCAAGATGTCAGCAAACACAGGTGTGGAAATATTATGGTAAAGAGACGGACAGGGTGGGCACAAAATGCTCAAAAGCTTGAAGTGTGTAAAAGAAAGAGCATGAGGAGATCCAGCTCAGAAGGGTGGAGTGGAATGGGGTCTCCAAGGTAGAGGCCATGGCCCACCTAGGTGGTCGACCAGGATGCTGGGGATGATCAGGGCCAGACATGCAGATGGGAACATGGGGTTGGGTGGAGACCTGTCTGAAGTTCAGCAGTGACCCCAGGAATGACTCGATGATAGAAAAGGAGGCACATTGTTCAGATTTGCAGAGGACATCAAGTTGGGTGTGGCTGGAGCAGGAAAGGCAGATCTGAGAAAGAGGGAACGTGTGTTATGTTCACTACGATGGACCAGGAGAAAAATAAACGAAGATGCAGATTTACCTGGGAAAGAAAATGATGCTCATCAGTTTTGAAGAAGACTCACTTGTGCTCTAAAGCCACGCACTCTCCACCAGAACGCAGGGCACACAGTGGGGCCGGGTGGACAGTGCAAGCTGCTCCCCCTCCAGCCTGTGCCTCCCCGTGGCTAGTGCCACTGAAACATGGACATGGCCGTGAGGGGCGGCGTGTGGAACTGCACTCAGAGTCTGTAGGCATGGCGATGCGGGAGGGAGGACAGGTCATGCAGACAAACACACAGGGGAGGAGAC